>JBBPKO010000004.1:204881-233924 GCA_038089295.1 Xerocomus amazonicus
GAGAAAAGTTTTAACTGCATGGCTGACGTGATTAAAAGCATCAAGCGGTACACTGCCTTCAAGGCATTTGAAAAGCGAATACTGGTGGCCACTGATATTTTCGGTCGTGGTATTGATGTTGAACGGGTCAACATTGTGATCAACTATGACTGTCCTCCTGATGCAGACAGCTACCTCCATCGTGTCGGTCGTGCTGGACGATTTGGTACCAAGGGCCTTGCCATCACGTTTGTATCGAGTGAGAGCGATCAGCAGGTAATGGCTGCTATCCAGTCTCGCTTCGAGGTGGCGGTACCCGAGTTGCCAGACCACATCGATCCTGCTAGCTACAGTGAGTTGGTCATTAAGCATTTGATTTGTTACCCTTATCTTGGTTTTTCAGTGACATCGTGATCTGCACCGTGTTATCACCCATGCGCCTTCGTTTCATATCTGGCTGAGTAATGTACTTGATAGAGGGTGTTGAACGGCAGATTGTTGCGCACTATCCCACCGCGACAGTCTTGAATGAGATCCCGCTTTGTAAATTCTGACCTTGTTGGAGTAAGAATACTTACATACGCAAGTAACAATGGGAATAAGCACTCGAGTACTGGATTGAGTCGGAGCGCAATTACAGGTGCAGGTGTTGAGATGCAAATTGCAAACAACTCGACCCACTCCAACTACCAGAATTAGACACTGCCCGGCCGGCTTGTTCCGTGGAGCGACCCCCTCGTGACGCCATGTAAATAGTATTCCTAGCTTAGTCAGTATGGACAACGAATGACTGTAGCGACCTGGTCTGTGCACACCGACCTTTGCTGATCATAGGCATGTGTCGTCACTGTCCTGCAGGGTTATAAGAACCGGACCATTGTAGTTGTGAGTCGTCCAGTCAGACTCCTCGTGTCCACTAGCTAATTTTCTCCAACTTTTGATTTCGATGGGGAGATTGTCCCACAACATCGATGATGGTATCAACATGTGAAAATGAGCAAATGAGCTCTTTTCGAGGTGGATAGATGTATCGACGTTGGCCACTGTGCTGTCTGGTGATGCGCGCTCGACGAGAACAAGGTTGGGCTGAGAGACGTGCTGCGTCTATCGTATTGCAAACTGCTGTAAATCTGTCTGATACGGACCGTTGGATGTACCGAATGACAGCCGTCGGATGCCACTGCCCTTTTGACAGGCGACGGTCTAAATCGACTGGCAGTGTAAATACCAGAAATCGCGTGGTCCTGATGAAGCACGGTGCACGGCTCCATCACTGTGATGATAGGCAACCACGTCGTCCTACTCCGAGACGGTGGGTTAAGAATAATATGAAACACAACTGCGCCGGCTGACTATATGTCGGCTATCAATGACTTAGAAAGTCTTGGTGTTTGGTGTGGTGGTGGTTACAGCTGGACGGCAGGTGTGACTTCCTTTCATAGTCTCCTTCAGTGCCGGGATCTGCCGATAGACGGCGGCCACCGGTATGAACCCAGCCGGATATCCGAAAGGGGAAGTGGCTCGATGAGCCAATAAAAAAATGGCATTGAACGTGCCAGCCAAAAGCCAGCCAAGTTCTTCCCCCCCTCGTTGTGTACTCATGAGCCACTTCTTTCCTTTCAGCACAGCCCGGAAGCCCTGGGGGCTTGAATGGCGCTCGTCTGTCTGGTTCATCACAATCGGTACGTCTCTTTTTCTTCCCATCTCATCCCTCCTCATCTCCAAATTACAGTCGTCGGTTTAGGTTCGTCATCTCTCTTCTCGCCTGTTTCGCCTGTTTTCCCCTTACTCTTCTTCAGGTATCACTACCGATCTTCTCGTTTATTCTATCATCATACCTGTCATGCCTTTCCAACTCGAGCGTCTCAAGTACCACTCCGTATCCGCCCTCACAGGCTGGCTACTTTGTGCTTATGTACGTACACCAACACCTTTCTTCCCTCCTTCTCATTCTCCCCACCAGTCTCTCGGCCTCGTCATATGTATGTCTTCCCTCTCCCTTCCCTTCCCTTCTCATTATCCCCCAGCTACATTACCCATCGCAGCCTTTGCCGAAAAGAACCCATCCAGGCGTAGTCCTCTTGTCATAGGCATCTTGGCTCTTCTAGGCGCACAAATTCTCCTCATGGAGGCACCCAGCTATTCCCTTATGGCCATCGCACGCGTATTTCAAGGAATTAGCTCCTCCATGATCTGGATCGTTGGCCTCGCACTCCTGTAGCGTGCTCTTTTCCTCTTCCCTTTCCTTTGTTCATCCTCCTCTCAGCTGCGATACCACCCCGGAACAAAACATCGGCAGTTAGTCTCTCTTTTCCTTACTATTCCCCCCGTCTTATTGCCAATGTTCCTCATCCAGGACAGCTCGGCATAGCCATGACAGGTCTTTCCGTCGGGTATGTCCTGCGCCTTGCTTAATCTGCTTAGCTAATCATTCCAAGTCTCATGGTTGGAACCCCTGCTGGTGGAACTCTTTATGCTCGATTTGGTTTTCGTGGCCCCTTCATTTTCGGGGAAATTTGCACAGCCGTTGACCTCGTCCTTCGACTCCTCATTATTGAGAGAGACGTGGCGCTTCGGTGGGGGTACGACCCAGCAACACGCAAGTATATCGACATCGGCGCAGACTCTGAGCCATCGTCTTCTCACATACCGGACACTATTGATACCTCCGCACCGAAACCTGTTTCGGTGCCCCCTGACGCAGAGCAGGCTACAGTTTCGCTCAATTCCGGTCAGAAACAGAACACACTCGATTCCCACCCTCCATCTTCCGACCTGTCCAGATCAGATGTTTTACTCATTCGCAAAAAATCACTCCCGCTACTTTCAGTAATAGGCATTCTGGCACAGACCCCCCGTGCCGTAGTTGCATTGATCATGTCTTTGATATATGGGTATGCTTATTGTCAAGCCACTGGTTGTGTTGACGGAACATGTCCTCCCTAGCGCGCTCAACAGCATGCAGGAGCCTTCGCTTCCCCTCCACTTGCAAAATGTTTGGGGGTACTCTTCTGATCGGGTTGGTCTGGTGTACATGGCAGGGCTTGTACCTGCCTTGATTTGTGAGTATCCTCTAGAAGGCCAAGCTTTGAGAGCTCTTTGAATAACCCTCACTTCAACCTTAGCTTCCCCTTTATCCGGACTACTTGCTGATCGAGTTGGTTCAGACTTTATCTCCACTATATGTTTGACCCTCGCTGTCCCTTGGTGGATTCTCTTGATCCTAAGGAAGTCGATTGCCCTCTTCATTGTCTGTCTCGCTGCGCAAAGTAAGCACCATGTGTAAGTGTACCCACTAGACCTTACGTATATACCTCTTTTAGGCTTCTTTGTTTCGGGAGTTGTTCCTCCAGTGACTGCAGAATTGGCAACTGTTTCTCGGAGTATCCCAGGTGTTGGATGCAAGTCTCTTCGCCTTACGCGTGTCTATTGGTTGATCACGCTATACTTATAGATGGCCACGTATATGGAGCTTTCAATCTAGCCTTCGGTGTCGGAACTGCTGGTCAGTTTTATTATATGTGTGCATTTCGACGCAGTGCTCACCTCGAACAGTGGGTCCTATCCTGGGTGGACAGGTGCGCACCCGCTCACGACCCTTGAAAAAAAAAACTGATCAAGAGATTTCCTGCAGATCTATGGCCGCGTGAAGCACGGTTGGACTGCGCTCTGTTGCATAACGGCTGGACTCATCATAGTATGTGTCATGCTTGCATTTTGTTACACTGGCGACGATCCTCTGCTGGCCAAGCTGATGCGGCAGAAATGGTCTCGAGCGACACTGGAAATGAAGCCTTTGAAAGGGCGAGTCAAAGGACAGGCCATTGACAACACCAGTGATGTGCACTCTTCATAATTGACACTTACTATTACACGTTGGCACTATTCCATTATATTGTTGGGACTCTGGCCAATGATCGCTTTAGTGTTGTATATTATTATAGAGATGCTAATGATCATGTAACAGCGCCAGGAATTTATGGCAAGTGCTGTCTCGACTCCGTGTGCACTTCAAGTTCGCACCGCGAGGTCGGTCGTAGAGTTTTCTCGACCTCACCTTTACTTCCCTCCGTTTGTGATAGCCTCTGTCATGGATTCTAATTCGGATGCCGGGCCAACTGGGCGGGCTCCTTCAGAGTCCCAGGGAGTAACTGGCGACGTCGCCATTACCACACCTCAGTTCGCACTCACCTCCGCTCTTTCAGACACTTGGACGTCAAGCCCACAGCTGGATTCCCAGAGCCGGAACAACCTCAGACAGGCCTCTGTTGCACTCGATACTGCATACGAACGGATCACTTCCCTCAGGAACAGCATCAACGACATGTTGAATCGCATCCCGCCTGAGAGTGCAGGGACTGTGTCCTCGACAAGCAGCACCAATAGCAGCGCTACTCAATCTCGCCACTCTCTCAGTCACGACCCCAGCATTCGTCCGCCACATTCCGCCCTTGTGCTCTCAAGCGAGCAAGTGGTAGAAGAACTCAACCTGAGGGCTGCTAGACTGCGCTCACTCATATCTCCCTCTGCCCGACAGAGGCTAGAGGAGTTTGAATCCAATAGCAGAAGTACTGCGAGGAGGGAGTTCGTATGGGACAGGTTCTCTCAGAACGATCGTCCGGGGTTGGAAAGTGCTGAGGTGCAACCGGACCCACCCCGACCCCGCACACCTCCCATGCCTGATATTGTTCTACCACGTGTCGGGGATCCTGTTGATCCGCGCACCGCTCAGAGGCGAGACCTCCAGAGCGTTGCTCTGGATGAATCAAGCACCATGATCGGGAGACGCGTAGCCGCACGCGTCAATGCACCCGACAGTCATAGCAATTTGTCGTCACGTCTGACGCTCTCGCAGATCGAACAACGGTTGCAAGCCCAAACAGCACAGATTGCACGGGAACTAGAGAACATGACGGACCGCTTGGCTGCTCAGAGGTCCAGAAGGGTCGAGCTGGCTGCTTCGAGCGCTCGGGGCGATGCTCCCTCAGTCGCCGCACAAAGTTTCGGTACTCGTGGTTTATCACGAGCCGGGCCAACCACTGTTAACAATGAATCGCGGTCGATGCCTAACCCCCCAGGTGGCAGGCGTCCTCTCGGGCCCGCCCGTGAGGTCGTTCTCGTTGACAATACCGCGCGCATCGTCCTCCCTCAGCCTATATCACGTACATCATCAGACGGTACACCAATCGATGAACCCTTTGCTCCCGCCCGCCGCAACATTTCTACAGCATTTAGAGAACATGTTACGACTTACCGCGACCATGGCCCAATCGGAGATGTGTCTCAGGATACCCCTCGCAGTCTTGCAAATACACCCGAAGTGCGAGGCACGCTTGTCAACCTTCTCGCACGAGATCGGGACGAGCAGGTCCAATCTGCTCGCCAAGCCGAACATATCCGACTTGGGGCTGATAGTAGTCGAACGGATGATGCGTCTGTCCGATCCAACCCCTCTCCTCCGGCGGGGCACGGCAGACGGAGAAGAGGTTGGAGTAAGCTCTTTTTTACTCCCCCGCAACCGTTTCATCTCTTACACCCGGGATAGCCCGACTCAACGCTGATGGTGATGAAATAGAGTCCGATGAGGACGACAACGTGTCGCCACACACGCGTCGTCTACGAATGCGCTTCGCTTACGGTACGCCGAATGCAGATCAACAAGCGACACGGTCCCATACAGTCACCATCGAGGACATCCTCTGGCGGACGTCTGGAAGTGACAGTGAACCGGATGCCCTCTCTCCTGATTCCACCGAGAGTTGTCATTCGGTTTTCCAGGGTTCACCGCCTCAGCCTCCGGTTCGCCATCCACACCCCCTCCCGACACCGGTAGAGGATATGTTGACATACGCAACTACCAAACCGCTGCAACGACCGCCGGTGATTTGTGTCTCAAAATATGCTAGTCTTGCTGGCCGGTGACTTATTCCCAGGTGGCATCTCGTGTTCGTAGTATATCTTCGCAACATTGATGTCTTACGTGGCTTGGGTTGATTCACTCTCACTCTATTCCTTTCCACCTGGTTGTATCTTGGAGGGCGTTCAGTTATTCTTAAATTAGCTTTGCCCTCTTCTTATAGTACCGTGCGAGAATCTTTTGGACAGAATTGCAATAGGATTGGCTTCTTTTTTTTTGCTTTCTATACTCGCGTGCTGCTTGTCTCATCCTTGCAGTGGTTCGTTGTGCTCAAGGACGTGGGCCAGCACTTTCCCCTTCCGAAGAGTGATTCTCTCGCTCGAGGCAACCAAGGGGTGGTTTGTCACGCAAGAATGAGATTTGGTAGACGTGAACCAAGGGCCCACTTTTGCATATCACGAAAAGGTTCTTGAAATGGTACCAGACAACTATAACATTGTACTTCTTGCACTGGCTTGACCTTTTATGCTTTCCCATCATTATGCTCTTTTTGTACTCGTCGAATAGAAACTCATTCTTTGATTGGTCTTCTATGAAGCTGTTGCAGTAATATATGTACCGGCATAGTCCTGCATAAAAACACTCTTAGATAGTTGATAATTTAGAATGGATTTACTCATCGGGCCAAAAAGCCTGCACAATAGAACTTTCATCATTATCCTGACCAACTTGAGATGGGTATTTATTGTATGAGAGAGAGCCATAGAGCACCTCAGCCAGTATGCACACACTGAAAGATGGTTTTATGGCTACTCCTGATCCTGGTAGTCACCTTGTGCTTGTGTCTTATCCTGAAGTCTTTGAAATTCACATGCTCGTCCAGTTGCTTCCTTCTAGAGCAGAGATGATACATTCCAGTAGACCTCGTGCAGATTCAGCCAATGTCAAAAAGTGTGATTGTGTAACAGTCATGTAATATGATAAACTAGACGAAGGTGGGTAATAAACTGATGTCTGATGTCTCTTGCAAAATGAGTGGTTAGTCTCCTCACCTCACATGGCGCGGGATACAACAACTTGGCGTACTTACACACACATTTTTAGTACACTTTTATTATACCAACTTTACAGTTCTTGCCAGGGACTCCAAATACAAGTTCTCATTATTCATGACGACAGCACTAACCGCTGCACAAGTATGTAGAATATTATTACTCTAAACAGACCTAAACGACACCAAACGTTTAAAAAATGCCAGTATGATTATGTCTGCGCTGGCGAGGGCGTCGCTTGGTACGCCCCATAATAATTGGGTTGGTAAAGGCCAGTGGAATAGGCACCTGCAGTCCCTGCCTGTCCCGCGACTGCCGCCCTCATATGTGGGGGTAGAGTCGAGGCCACGTATCCAGTCGCCGCCGCGCCGCCGGGTGTCGCCCACCCGGCAGGCTGGTAAGGTTTCGCGCCCGGTGTTACCGCTGCAACCGTATTGGCCACCGCACGTTGACCTGCAGTCTGTGCAGTCGCATTAAAGAAGCCCGCATACGATGTCGCCATCGTACTTGGTGCCGTCGTCGCGGGGGTGGCAGGGGCTGCACCTGGTTGTGGTGTACCTTTACGAGATCCGGCTGCAGACGTGTTCGATTGCGTCTGAGGAGTATACTGGTACCAGGACGAGTACGCGTATTGTTGCTGTCCGGCTGCACCATACGGCTGGCCTTGGTAGTACTGCGATGTGGCTTGTGCTTGCGCAGTTGTCTGCGCATATGCGTTTGGATAGTATGGCGTTGGTTGACCAGGCTTGTATTGGTAACTCGTCCGATACGGCGCCGCATAGTTGTAGGAATAGCCCGCGTAAGCCTGGGCTGTGGCTGCTGCTGTGGCAGCAGTACCTTGCGCTGGTGTGGTTGGCGTTGGCGTTGGCGTTTGGGCTGGTGGTGCTGATGCCGCGGCTGGGATTGGGGTGGCAGTTGATTTGATGTAGAGAGTAGAGTCATCCCGTAGAGCCGTCGAGTGTTCTGGGGGCAGCGTTCCTTGCCAACCTTGCGTCGGCGCTATAGGCAAGGTCCGTTGAAGTTTATGAAGTACAGATGGTGACGGAATAAAAGGAATGTTTTCGGAAGTGGACGACCGGGGTCGGAGAGAGGTGAGAAGGCAAAGAGATTCAAAAATACTCTGGGCTAAAGTATAAAGTTGAGCACCGGTGACACAGGAATGGTTAGCGGGAGAGTTAGACCGACCAGTATCCCACTCTTCTGAACCTTCTTCTACCGGGCAAAACTCGCCCGGTTTCGACAACCGTTTATTTTGAAGTTCTTCTAGTCGTTTGAGTGCTTTGGCATTTCGCTCCAATAATTCGTGGACGGCAGCCTCGAGCTCTAAGCTTCCTAATGTCTGTTTGAGCCAATTTATTTGTTCTGTCGATAAGAGTCCGCCAAAGGATTCTTTATCGTCGAGCAGATCATACTGGTCTGACTCGTCAACGCCATTGAGCAGAGATGGCTCCATGTGGCCGTCTGGGGGCTGCTGCACGACAGACGAGTGCTCGTCTGACCACTTTGTCTTTCTATCTTCCCATCTCCAAAACAATTCGCCCATGACTGAACGCCCAACCTCAACTCCGTCTTGTTCAAATACGGGAGCAAAGCTGGCATAGGGTCCATAATCTAGGAATGCACCACAGCTCACACGACGAGACCCTGGGAGCTTCGGTTTGAACCCTGCGGGTTTGGGGGGAACATAGGATGCGAGGGTAGCGGGAGATGACCCTGCCGAGTTTGAGTCGGTCGGTGCTGGGTCAGATGGAGAGGGTAGAATAGCCACAAGCTCCGCATTCGCAGTGAACAAGTCTTTCAGAGGTTTAGAATCTGAGGGAACGAGATCTGAGCTGAGAGAGGACCACCAAGTTCCCATAGGCAGGCGCTGCATGAGAGCATACTTTTTGGCGGGATGGGAGTTGGCATATTTTTCTGGAGGAGGTGGTTTAGGTTCGTTCGAGGCGGAGTCCGGGAAGTCAAGGAGAGAATCGACGTCGAGGGGGAGGGGAACGGTATGGAAAGAGGCTTGGTCGAAGAGGGAGGACGCGAGATTGCAGAAACGGAGTTGCTGTGCAGCAGGAGAGGAAGGGCGAGATCGGGGATGGTAGGATAAAGGCACAAGATTTTGAACTGCAGCCTGGACGGGAGTGTATGTTGGAGAGAGCAAAGAGAGAGAGGAGAGAGAGAGACATACACGAAAGACGCGAAGAGGGTGATGAGAAGGTTCTTTGAGAAGGGCGCGGAGGGAGGAGGAGCACGGGTGTGACTTTGAGGAAGAAGGTTCGGTGATGTCAGAGGAAGGGAGAGGGAGGACGCGGTCGAGTAATGCTTGAGAATCGATGCTGACGGGCGATGTTGGCAAGGGAGAGGAAGAGAGAAAACGAACTTACAGTTGGAGGATGCCAAGGATGTGCTGTGCGTCGTCGGGGTGAATGGGCGCATCGGCTGCGAGTTGTAAGTTGTGTTGTTTTGTAGGACTGAGAATGTCGTCGTCTATCTCGTCTTTTATGGGTCGATGTTGTTTTGTCGGTTGTGGATCGTCGTTGTCGGGAAATGATGAGCGTTTCCGTTTCTTTGTGGTTGTCTTTGATTTTGGATAATCCTTGTTGTTGTCGCTCTGAATATGTGTCGCTGAACTTCGCGTTGCGCGGGCCATGGACGACCAAAATGACGATTTACCAGCACAACGCGTACTATCATAATTAAAGCGGAGTTATATGTTTTAATTCTCAGACACAGTGCCGATCATGCCGCTCTCAGCTTCCCTTGATGGCATCTGCACTCTGGAGAGCCCAGCTGCGCGCTGCACCCGCCAACGGACACACCGCTTTCGTCCCGCCCATCCGCAAGGTCGTCCTCGAGTTCTGCCAGCATGGCCCTTCCTCCGCTAATGCCCGCACCTTCATCTCAAAAGACATACAACGCATCGCACGCGACAACCCGCACGTCGAGTTTGTCGTCAGGCAGCGAAACGGTCACGAACCCATCGCGCGGGGCTTCTATGGTCTGTAGTCTCCTTCGTGCCTTATCTCCGCTGAGCCGTTACTAGTGAACGGACGCGACAAGGTGATTCCACTGCAGCGACTTGAGATAAACGGGATAGAGAGAAAGGTGCAGCTGATTTTGGAGTCGTCTGGGGCCAAGATCAAGCCGCTGAAGAAGGGTCGGACGGTCGAGAGCATGAGCGAGTCAGTGCGGGGCATTTGGAGCGGGCTGCACGTCGACACGCCGTTTACGGTCTGAGTATGTAGCTCAGTTTGTTTCATGTCAAAAAACACGCCGCTGCCTGCAGGCACTCTTTTCCTCTTTCTCCTCCCTCCTTCCTTCTCTCGTCCTCCCAGCCATGTCTCAGGTATGTGTTCTTCCCCTTTTTCAGTGCTCTCACGCACCCTCTCCAGTCCGATCCCTACGATCAGGTCTTTTCCGATTGGCTCGAAACAGACACGATCGTGAACGTACGTCCTTGTCCATCCGATCACTCCCAAAGTTTCAATTCGATTCGACTTCACACACAGTCCCTACCTGAGCTCTCCCCTCTCATTACCCTCAGCGATCTCCCTGTGAGCACCCGCTTCGATGACGACACGGCACAGCGCTAATCTCGACCGTCGCCATCAGCATGCTATTCCGGAGCATGACGAATATCGTGCAATGCCCCACAGCCTTAGACATGTCTTTGTCAGTCCTCCTCCTCTCACCCTGCCCCATGCCCCTTCGTTCATCCCTTTCCCTTGTTCAGACTCCACCGACATCAGACCCCTTTAATCGTCCGAGAAGCATCCTTCTCGAACCTACCCTTTCCAACATTCCACACCCTCCCTCTTCCCCTTACTCCAAAACTCGGTGGCCTTCCCCCGACTCTCCCAATGGCGCCGTCTGCCGTGCCCGACAAAGCGTGTCTTCCATCGGCTCTTGCTCCACCCTCCAAACGCGCTCCGCCCCTCAAATCAAATCGATCCTCACCCGCCATGATTCTGGCGTCTCTATGGCCACGAGTTCTATGTCCACTCGTCGAAAAAAGAGGCGATCCCCTCCTTCCGTTAAATTTGTCGACGCCCCAACAGTTCATTATGACGATGGCGTTCATTACAACGCGCCTCCTCTGCGCTCTCTCCCTTCTCCTCCCTCGGAACCTCCAAAGCCAATGCGCTGGTTCACCAAGTGGTGGAAAAAATCTCCCGCTCCCCCGTCTCGCCCTCCTATTTCCGGACCATATAATTTATCCTATACCGCGTCGCTGGTCGACGTTTACGCTTTGAGAAGGCCGGAGCCAAAGCCTGGACGGCTAAAACGGCTCTGGAAACGGCTGACCAACGCGATCCGTTGATTCACAGGTAAGCGAACCAACTGGATGTCTTACCGCTTTTCGTCTCATGTTTTCCCTCAGTTTTGTTCTTGTTTGCAATTTCGTGCATCCTGAAAAATTCCAGCTCACCGTAATGGTTGCGGCATCGGGAATTGAGGTGTCACATTTCCGCTCTTTTTTCCACCCGTGTTTCATGTCCGTGACCACGCACTGATTGATTCGGTGGCCCACTCACACGCCGAGCGTGCCCATCCATAGTAGATTCATCACACCGCATTGCATACCACAGAACGTTATGTCACTTTGCCCATTGGTCACATACGTCAGGACACATGTATCTAGATCCCATAAGCAGTAGCAATAGTGAAAACTCAAGTGGAAACGACTGTTCTGCGTGCCTTCTCTGCATCCCAACGAGCCCGGATGAGCATCGCGCCTTCTGCCCTCGACCGTACGAGCGGTGGAAGGAGGTGCATTTGCACCACTTGTGGATGTGGTGGTAGCAAGCCATCATTTCGAATCACCTGGAGGATGTCGAAAAGCGGACCTATACATGAGAACGCAGATGTGCCGCAAGAGGTCATGAGCTTACGGAGCCGATGGCGAGGAAAAACGAAAACGTCGCCGCACTGCTGATCATGTACTGGGAGAGCGTCGCTAGGAACCCTCTAGGCCCAGCACCACTCCTTTCGACAGTGTGTCTGCTCAGTCGAGGGTTGTCATGATTTCGTGCGAGACCCACCTAAGGATACTGTATGAACCAAAAATGAAGCCGATCGTAAGGCCGACACCACCACCCATCAGGGCGCCCATTCTGGGCAACATACATGTTTGCATTTAGCCTGGTGGGGGGATCGTGGGCAGGCAAGGACGTACTTTACTGTGCATTCCGAACGTCCTGAGTCAGAAAATTATCGTATTCCGGCCTACGTCCCACTCACATTTTTGCCAGACGGACGGCTCTTGTGCGCGAGGAGCTCGTGCTGCCATGTGACGACGGAAAGAAAGAAGACGGTAATTGGCGAGGCAAGTCAAGCTTGAAAGCTTCAAGTCCGACGGTACACATGTCTCAATACTTGCCATCGTTCCCCAATGCTCGACAGGCCCAGATCAGTTCGTTTACTGGACTCTCTCCATGTGGTACTTGCTAATCGAAACATAGTCAGAGCAAACCAGAGGGATCTGTTTCATGTCCTGTCGCTCAAAGAACAAACCGACGCCGTGCTCCGCTCTTGGTTGGGTGAGCGCTCCTCACACCAGTTGGGCTGTACACGTTTCTTATTCGTTTTCTAGGGACTAGATGGCTCTTAAAGTGGGACAAGGAGGTCGATCTTGCTTTAAGGCTGCTCTACTACGGGTTGACTGTTGGCCGAGGTTCGATCTACATCTCTTAATACCATTCTGCTCGCTAACGTCACTCTGAAGCCACGCAGACTCTTGGGGAAGAATATACAGACATCTGGCAGCATTCTGAGTTTAGTGATCGAGCGCCTTCCAGAGCATTGCGGATTGCTCTAGTCCTTCTTCCAACGCTACCTTCGTATATTTCTGCAAGGTGGGGCTTCCATCTCAATTCTGCATCCCCTCGGATAGCAAGCACTTTTCGCATACTGCCCGCGTGTTTTGAAGCAGCTGCGGACATCAACCTTGCTATTTTCTACCTCCGAGGCACTTACTATGACCTGACCAAGCGGATTTTGGGTATTCGGCATGTAAACATTCCAATCCTTCAGTCGTATCGCGATCTGCTTCATGAATTTCATAGATATCGCCCATGCCCGAGAACCCACACGTGCGCCCACCGTCCTATTCTCTGCTCGGGATTCTCATCTTCATCCGTCTGTTTTATCGGCTGATACGCTACCTGCGCTCTCGTGCTCAAGGTACTACTGAGAAAACGCAGGGCAAACGGAGCCTTGACGAGACGCGAGAGATGTTCATTGACGACCGACTCGTGAGCACTATGCTCGAGCAGGTGGACCCGGAAAATGTTCCCACAAAACCTGCTGAGGAAGACGAAAATACAGTGTTGGACATTGGTGCTATACCTGCTCGGGCAAGAGCCGGTCGAAGATGTACACTTTGCTTGGAAGAGAGAACAGATAGCTGTGCAACAGAATGCGGGCATTTGTTCTGCTGGAATTGTATCATGGGATGGGGAAGAGAAAAGGCAGAGTGTCCATTGTGCAGGCAGGCGCTGAACTTGACCCGACTACTACCTATTTACAATCTCTGACGGACGGACGCGTTTCATTGTCTATATATTGACGGCGGCCGGGGAGAGTAGTATACAGACGCACAGATTTTAAGTGCAAAATTTTACACGAGTATCATACCACTTGTTGGATGAGTGTGATATTGTCACCTTTGAGCAAAATACGGCCTAGAGGGAATTGTATAACAGCCAGCGGGGAAAGGAAAGAAAGAGGTACCAAGCTCCCGACGAGGTTTTGCGTCCTTGACATAGACTTCTGCCGCTTCGTCCATGACAATGTTCATGAATTCATCAAAGCCCTGGGTGAAGGGAATCAGCCCAAAAATACCGCGAGACGAAAACAAGAGGGAAAAGACGCGGGAGGGATGAACCCATCGCCTTTGCAAGAGACGACTCAATGATGGAAGTGATCTGAGGATGAATCGGATAGACGTACAATGATGCGCCCTTCAATTCGCATCTCGATATTGTCGTACAGCCATATCACGACCTTTGTCCGCTGTAGATATGCTCGTCAATAACGGATATACGCAGGAAGCCGTTAGACGTGACCTGTTGCAAGTTTTTGAAGATAACGTTCTGGGATATGGAATGGTCAATTCTGAGAAAGAAACAGAAATGTTATGCATACGATGGGCTGAACCATCACGCGTTGCTGGCGTCCGGACATGGCTGGCAAAATAGTCGTATGGGTCAAGGACGAGGCAAGGAAGAGATGGTTATGATTATCTAACTTGTTCCCACACAATCAGGCGAACGCGTCCGCTCGACTGCACATTAACTTTCACGTCCAAGACATGGAGGTAAAGTACCTGTGCATCAGCCTAGAGCACTTCTGACCGCGTCTATATAGGCATTTAGTCCCTCCAACTCATCTACCGCAGCTGCGGTCACTTTTATCACCTTTGTCCAAGACCTCAAGCGCAAGACCAAGACATGGGGTCCGATGATAGAGCTCTGTGCCAATGGAGAGAAGACTCTTGAGCGTTTCCGATACCAATTTCCGGACGACTGGCTCTATAGTGATCAGCTAAGAGGGGAATGGAGCGCGTACAACGAGATCCTCAAGCGCAAGAATGATTCCATCCAGGAGCAGCTCGGTGGGGCATTTTCCGTTGCGTGCACCTGGTCTTATGTGTCTTTTTTTTTTTCCAGCTGGACTCCAGCTCAAGATTGTCGCAGAGGACAAGATTGTAGAGAACAAAATAAATGATATCCTTGCAGAATGGGAACAAACACGTCCTGTACAGGGCAGCATGCGTGCAGATACTGCCATGAATACCATTAATGTCTTTGAAGGCAAGCTGAACCGGGTCAAGGAAGAATACGATCTTGTTTGTAGGGCGAAGGAGGCTCTCGACCTCGAGTTGACGCGTCATACCCGCTTGGAACCCGTCTTTGAGGAACTAAAGGACCTCAAGGCAGTCTGGACAGCACTTTCAGGCGTCTGGAGTCAGATTGGAGAGCTGAGAGAGGTGTCTTGGGCAACCGTACAGCCGAGAAAGTTAAGGCAGCAAATTGATGGGCTTTTGTCTTCGACCAAGGACATGCCGACACGCATGCGGCAGTATGCAGCGTTTGAATATGTTCAGGATGTGCTCAGAGGGCTGTTAAAGTCGAACGCAATCATTTCCGAATTGAAATCCGAAGCTTTAAAGGATAGACACTGGAAGCAGTTGTTCAAGGTCTTGCGGTTGCCCTCACAAATCAGTCTCCCCGTGTATCTCTTTCATCTGTCTGTTCTTCTCTTCCTCTGACATAGCGCACAGCATGACTTTGGGAAATGTTTACGACCTGGACCTGAAAAAGAACGAAGCTCTTATCCGCGAAGTGATTGCACAAGCTCAGGGAGAGGTACAGTGTCCCGCGGCCCCGTCACCTATCCTGCATTGACATTATTCATAGATGGCTCTCGAAGAGTATATCAAGCAAGTCAAGGAAACTTGGACTAATTACACTCTCGATCTGGTGAACTACCAAAATAAGTGTCGACTTATCAGGTACAGACTACTCTTGTCCACCGTGCACATGAAATTATGTTCATCTTGCGTGTCAGAGCGTGGGATGATCTTTTTAGCAAGTGTAGTGAGAATCTGAACTCGTTGACTGCGATGAAACTTTCTCCCTACTATAAAGGTACGTAGATAAACTTTGGGGATGTAAAATCTCATCCAGTTGACTCGTTCTAGTCTTTGAGGAAGAGGTACTGTTTCAATATCGACATTGATTCTTGTGTTAACACCGTGCAAGGCCGGTTCTTGGGAAGAGAAACTGAACAGGATCCATGTTTTGTTTGGTAAGATGTGCACCGTCATTCCCCATATAACGTTTCTCACTTCCGTAAAAGATGTTTGGATTGACGTTCAGCGTCAGTGGGTGTATTTGGAAGGTATTTTCTCTGGGAGTGCAGATATCAAGCATCTCCTCCCGGTAGAGAGTGCTCGCTTCCAGAACATCAATGCTGAGTTCTTAACCGTCATGAAGAAGGTGTACAAGTCACCGTTCGTAGTAGACGTCATGAATATTCAAGGAATCCAAAAGAGCTTGGAACGTCTTGCTGACCTCTTGAACAAAATCCAGAAAGCTCTTGGTGAATATCTTGAACGCGAGCGGTCGTCATTCCCGCGATTTTACTTTGTTGGTGACGAAGACCTGCTGGAGATAATAGGTAACAGCAAGGATATCTTACGCATCATGAAACACCTCAAGAAGATGTTCGCTGGCATATCCACAATCAAGCTTGATGATGACCTGACTCAAATTCAAGGGATGGCTTCACGTGAGGGAGAGGAAGTCAAGTTTAGCGAGCCGATCCTATTGAAGGAATACCCAAAAATCAATGATTGGCTTGCTCGGCTGGAGTCTTTGATGCGGCTCTCCTTGGCCGATTTACTTTCCGACGCTGTTGGCGAACTACAGTCATTCTACGGTACTGGATCCCCGCTCAATATGGATCAACTTATGTATTGGATGGAGAAATATCCTGCCCAACTCGTCACGTTGGCTGTACAAGTTGCTTGGACCATGTCTGTCGAGGGTTCTTTGGAATTGGGTGATCTCCCTGAAGGACCTCTCGAGACAATTTCTCAAGCTCTTGACCTTCTCGCTGACATCGTTTTACAAGAGCTCAGTCCCGTCACTCGTCGCAAGTGCGAACACCTTATTACCGAACTAGTCCATCAGCGAGACGTTACGCGTACACTCATCCAACAACGGGTCGTTGATACCAAGGCTTTCACGTGGTTGTCGCAAATGCGCTTTTACCTAGAACGATCCGCTGAGAACCCTTTCGACCGTTTAGCCATCCGTGTCGCAAATGCAACATTCCCTTACGGGTGGGAGTATTTAGGTGTCCCAGATCGTCTCGTACAAACGCCATTAACGGATCGAGTATACCTTACCTTGACGCAGGCGTTAGACAGTCAACTCGGTGGTTCTCCTTTCGGACCAGCTGGAACAGGTACTCCCACTGAGTATCATGTAGCAGAGGTATTATCTAACAATTTACTTCAGGTAAAACCGAATCCGTCAAGGCTCTTGGTGTCCAGCTTGGTCGCTTTGTACTGGTATTCTGTTGCGATGAAACGTTTGATTTCCAGGCCATGGGTCGCATTTTCGTTGGTCTTTGTCAAGTTGGAGCTTGGGGGTGCTTTGACGAGTTCAACCGATTGGAGGAGCGTATTTTGAGTGCTGTCTCGCAACAGGTGCAGAGTATCCAACAAGGACTCGCTGCTCTTGCCAAGAATCCTAATACCGAGATTGAGCTTGTTGGGAAGAGTTTGAAGATCAACAAGAACATTGGTACGCCTGTCTACAGTGCTGTTGTGCTTAATTAAGCATGTCAACCAGGTATCTTCATAACCACCAACCCCAATTATGCTGGGCGATCGACTTTGCCACCAAATTTGACAAAGCTTTTCAGACCGTACGTTCTTCCTCCCCATACTACAGACTACTTTGACCCGTCTCTAGAATGGCAATGACAAGGCCAGATCGCGAGCTTATTGCTCAGGTCATGCTCTTCTCCCAAGGGTTTCGTACAGCTGAATCTCTCGCGTCCAAGATAGTACCCTTCTTCAATCTTTGCGACGAGCAACTTTCGCCTCAGCCCCATTATGACTTTGGTCTGCGAGCCCTCAAGGCCGTGCTTGCCAGCGCAGGTATCCTCAAGCGCGAACGTCTGCAGAATGCTAAGTTGGAACACGCGGGCAGTGTCAATGAGCTTTCGGATGCGATCTCTGAGCAGATCATTGTCATCCAGAGTGTCACAGAGACAATTGTTCCCAAGTTGGTGGCTGACGATGTACCGTTGCTTACTAGGTAAGGATTGAGGACAGCATTGACCCCTTGTACACTAAATTTGATTGCCTCTAGCTTACTCGCGGACGTCTTCCCTGGCACAGACTACATTGCCGTCGACCTGGAGGCACTTCGTGAACAAATATTGATAGTTTGTGCCGAAAGGCGTCTAGTGGATGGCGAGCGGTGGATTGCCAAGATTCTCCAGTTGTACCAGATTCAGAAGATTCAACATGGTCTCATGATGGTTGGCCCCTCTGGCACTGGAAAAACGAACGCATGGCAAGTCCTCCTCTCAGCATTGGAAAGGCTTGATGGTACCGAAGGTGTCGCATATGTGATCGACCCTAAAGCAATTCACAAAGATGCGCTCTACGGCACGCTTGATCCGACTACGCGTGAATGGAATGATGGATTATTCACGCATATTCTGCGCAAGATTGTGGATGATGTGCGTGGCGAGAGTTCTAAACGACACTGGATAATTTTCGATGGAGACGTGGATCCGGAATGGGTAGAAAATCTAAACAGGTTGGCTTGTTTTGCTGAATGATAGAATGTCTTGCTCATTGGTCTGTAGCGTTCTTGATGACAACAAGCTGCTCACGCTCCCCAACGGTGAGCGTCTGAACTTGCCTCCCAACGTTCGGATAATGTTCGAAGTCGAACACTTGCGTTATGCGACTCCCGCTACCGTCAGTCGTTGTGGTATGATCTGGTTCAGCGAGGACGTCATCGAACCTTCGATGATCTATCGTCACTACCTCCACACACTTTCATCTGTGCCCCTGGACGCGGACGATGAAGATGGCGGTGATGTGCTAGGACGTCGTTCTGATATCCTGGGTAATGAAACATCGGGTTCTACCCACCTCGCCACTCAAGTTCAAATCGCTGACATCCTCGAGCGTTATTTTATGGATGGAGAGCTTGTCAGCTCTGCTCTTGAATTTGCCGAATCCATCGATCACATCATGGACTTCACAACTACGCGTGCGCTCCACACGCTTTTTTCGCTACTCAACAAAACCGCGCGCAATATCATTGAGTATAATATCCAACACTCAGATTTCCCGCTTCCCCTGGAGAAGGTTGAACAATATGTCACCAAGCGCTTGCTCGTGAGCATAATCTGGGCATTTTCTGGCGATGCTAAACTGGACTTGCGGGCGGAGATGGGCGAGTTCCTCCGCAAACAGACTGGCATCGACTTACCGCCGATGACTGCTGAAGCATCTCTCATTGACTTCGATGTACAGATTGCCACTGCAGACTGGATCGCTTGGCAATCCAAGGTTCCATTAATTGAAATCGACGCACACTCCGTTACAGCAGCTGATGTTGTCGTTCCGACCATAGATACAGTGCGCCATGAGGAAGTCCTCTACTCATGGCTTTCTGAACATAAGCCTCTCATGTTATGTGGACCTCCGGGCTCGGGGAAAACTATGACACTTTTCAGCGCGCTTCGCAAACTCCCGGACATGGAAGTCGTTGGCCTCAACTTCTCCAGTGCTACCACTCCCGAGCTTATCCTCAAGACCTTTGAACAATACTGCGAGTATAGAAAAACTCCCAATGGCGTCATTCTTGCGCCAGTTCAGATTGGCCGATGGCTGGTTGTGTTCTGTGATGAAATTAACCTTCCTGCTCAGGACAAGTATGGAACTCAACGAGTCATCTCATTCCTGCGTCAATTGGTCGAGTGCGGTGGATACTGGCGTGCGAGTGACATGTCGTGGGTTAAACTTGAACGCATTCAGTTCGTCGGCGCGTGTAACCCGCCCACCGACCCCGGTCGTGTTCCTCTTAGCCACCGTTTCCTCCGCCATGCACCACTCGTTATGGTGGACTATCCGGGAGAGGTCTCGCTCAAGCAGATTTATGGCACGTATAATCGTGCTCTTCTCAAGGTCATACCGACGCTACGCGCCTACGCGGAACCTCTCACAGATGCAATGGTATCCTTCTACCTCGCCTCACAGAAACTTTTTACTTCCGATATCCAAGCTCACTATGTCTATAGTCCTCGTGAACTCACGAGGTGGGTACGGGGTATCTATGAAGCCATCCGCCCTCTGGAGATTCTATCAGTGGAGGGTTTGGTGCGCGTCTGGGCTCACGAGGCACTACGTCTCTTCCAAGACCGCCTCGTTACCGAAGAAGAAAAACAATGGACTGACGAACATATTGACCTTGCTGCCATGGAACATTTCCCAACCATCAATCGCGAGGAAGCCTTGAACAGACCCATTCTCTTTTCCAATTGGACCTCCAAAGACTACATTCCCGTGGAGAGGGAGGTTCTTCGCGAGTACACGAAGGCTCGTCTGCGCGTGTTCTACGAGGAGGAATTGGACGTTCCGCTTGTTCTTTTTAATGACGTGCTTGATCATGTGCTGAGGATTGACCGCGTGTTCCGTCAAGTCCAAGGTCACCTGTTGTTGATTGGTGTTAGCGGCAGTGGCAAGGTAATAGATAAAATTTTAACACATCGTGATGCTGACGACCAAGGCCAGACGACACTGTCTCGTTTTGTTGCTTGGCTAAATGGGCTGAGCATTTTCCAGATCAAGGTTTCAAACAAGTACACTGGCGATGACTTTGACGATGATCTCCGCACTGTACTAAGACGTGCCGGTTGCAAGGGCGAGAAAATTTGCTTCATTATGGACGAATCCAATGTGCTCGACTCGGGTTTCTTGGAACGCATGAACACCCTTCTTGCAAATGCCGAGGTGCCAGGTCTCTTTGAGGGCGACGAACATGCTGCTCTGATGACGGCATGCAAGGAAGGGTCTCAAAGAGATGGACTTATGCTCGACTCGCACGAGGAACTGTATCGGTGGTTCACCCAACAAGTCGCGAAAAATCTGCATGTGGTTTTCACTATGAATCCGCCAGAAAATGGTCTTGCGTCCCGGGCTGCCACATCCCCTGCCTTGTTCAATCGCTGTGTTCTCGACTGGTTTGGTGACTGGTCAGATCAGGCGTTCTACCAAGTTGGCATGGAGTTCACCCATACATTGGACCTGGATTTGTCGGCATACTCTCCCCCTGTTCATTTCCCCGTTGCTTATCGCGAACTTCCCTTGCCTCCTGTCCATCGAAATGCTGTCGTGAATGCTCTTGTCTATGTTCACATGTCTATGCATCAGATCAACCAGCGTATTAGCCGTCGCCAGGGCCGCTACAACTATGTCACGCCTCGACACTACCTCGATTTGTAAGTCCTTTTACCCTGCTGGGGCGAACCATTGGGATGATCGATCACCTTTAGCATCAACCATTATGTCAGACTTTACAACGAGAAGCGTGACGAGCTCGAGGAACAACAACGCCATCTCCATGTTGGTCTTGACAAACTCAGGGACACGGTGACGCAAGTCGAGGAGCTTCGCAAGAGCCTTGCTATTAAACGCTCGCAACTTCAAGCCAAGGATGCGGAGGCCAACGAAAAGCTTAAACGCATGGTTGCAGACCAGCAGGAGGCTGAACAAAAGAAAGCAGCATCTATTGAAATCCAAGCTGCTTTGGTGGAACAGGACAAGAACATTGCACAACGTCGCGCGGTCGTCATGGCTGACCTTGCGGATGCAGAGCCTGCCGTGTTGGAAGCACAGGCTGCTGTCAGTAACATCAAGAGACAACACTTGCAAGAAGTCAGGACAATGGCGAATCCACCAGAAGCCGTTAAACTTGCAATGGAATCTGTCTGCACGATTCTCGGCCACAAGATTGATAGCTGGCGGACAGTTCAAGGCATCATTCGCCGAGACGACTTTATTCAAAGGATCGTCAATTTCGATACCAACAATCAGATGACGAAGGCCCTCCGCGAACTCATGAAAAGGGATTTCCTGAGCAGACCGTCATTTAACTTCGAGACCGTTCAACGTGCTAGTAAAGCCTGTGGTCCCCTTGTCAAATGGGTGCTCGCGCAGGTCCGCTTCTCCGAAATCCTTGACAAGGTTGAGCCTCTAAGAAACGAGGTGCAATCCCTTGAAAATCAAGCTGAGACAACCAAGAAACAAGCTGCCCAAATCATCACTATCGTCGCTGAGCTAGAAGCAAAGATTGCCAAGTACAAGGATGAATATGCACTTCTCATTTCGGAAACCCAAGCAATCAAATTCGAGATGGAACGCGTGCAGAGCAAGGTTGATCGTAGCATGAAGCTCCTCGAGAGTTTATCCTCGGAAAAAGGACGATGGGAATCTGGTAGTCGTACCTTCGACGCGGAAATGAGCACCATCGTGGGTGATGTATTAGTCTCCGCAGCATTCCTTGCGTATGGCGGTTTCTTCGACCAACATTACAGGGAAGTGATGTGGCAGGATTGGTCAAATCATCTTCTGGAGGCCAACATCAAGTTTAAACCGGAACTCTCGTTGACGGAGTATCTCTCAACCGCGGACGATCGCCTAAGTTGGCAATCTAAATCACTTCCTGCCGACAACCTGACCACTGAGAATGCTATTATGCTCAAGCGATTCAACCGTTACCCGTTGATTATCGACCCGACTGGACAGGCAACGACCTTCTTGCTTAATGAATACAAAGACCGTAAGATCACTGTTACGAGTTTCCTCGATGAAGCATTCCTCAAAGTCTTGGAGAGCGCTCTGCGCTTCGGAAATCCTATCCTCATCCAAGATGTTGAACACCTGGATCCTATCCTGAATGCCGTGTTGAACAGGGAGATCCGTAGAACAGGTGGCCGTGTTCTCATTCGTATTGGCAACCAGGATATCGACTTCTCCCCTGCGTTCATAATGTTCCTCTCAACTCGTGATCCATCGGTCGAATTCTCTCCTGACATTTGTAGCAGAGTGACGTTCGTCAACTTCACAATGACGCGTAGCAGTCTCCAAAGCCAATCCTTGGATCAAGTACTCAAGGTGGAACGACCTGACACTGAACGCAAGCGGACGGACCTTATGAAAGCCCAGGGCGAGTTCCGCCTTCGCCTTCGAACACTAGAGAAATTGCTTCTCCAGGCTCTCAATGAATCAACAGGCAATATTCTTGATGACGACAAAGTCATTGGTACCTTGGAAACGTTGAAACGCGAGGCCGCAGAGATCACGCGCAAGGTAGAAGAAACGGATATTGTCATGAAGGAAGTTGAACAAGTGACTGCGGAGTACCTCCCATTGGCACAGGCGTGCAGTTCGGTGTTCTTCATTCTCGAACAGCTCAACCTTGCCAATCACTTTTATCAATTCTCCCTTCGGTTCTTCCTCGACATCTTCGACTACGTGCTTCACCACAATCCTAACTTGAAGAACGTCACTGATTACCACAGACGACGAGAGATCCTGCTGAATGACCTTTTCTTAGTCGTGTACAGGCGGACGTCACGGGCCTTGCTTCACCGTGACCACGTCATGCTCGCTGTGCTTTTGGCACAAGTAAAGCTGCGAGGTGTAGAGGATATCGCCGATGAACTCGAGTTCCTGCTTGAAAGCGGACAAGGGATTATTGGAAAGTCCAACGCGTCCTCCAGCGAGCATCCGGTCGCTTCTATACTCTCCCCAGAGCAGATGATGCACCTTGAGGAATACGCAAAACAGAGTCTTTTCAAACCTGTTCTTAACAATGTTCTCGAATCTCCAGAAAGCTGGGTTTCTTTCCTTCAGTCTGGAAGCCCTGAAACAATTGTCCCTCTGCCTTGGGAGCCAAGCACACGTGAGTGTTTTTCCTTACAAGATATATGTGTTTTGACATTCCATTAGCTGCTGTGGAAGCCCTTCGTTCCATGCTCGTCATCAAGTGCTTGCGACCCGATCGTCTGTTGCAATCCAGCGCATTATTTGTGCGCACAGTTTTCCAGAATGACCTATCGTCCGAACTCGATCTTGGTGCCATGGTTGCGAACGAGGTCCCTGCTGCAACCCCACTTGCTCTGGTTTCTGTGACTGGCTACGATGCTAGCTACCGTGTCGAACATCTCGTACAAACCGTCGGAGCACGCTCTTCCTCAGTTGCCATGGGTTCTCAGGAAGGTTTTACTCTCGCGGATCAAGCCATTGCTGCAGCATCGAGACAAGGGACATGGGTCCTCCTCAAGAACGTTCACTTGGCCCCTTCATGGCTGGGACAACTGGAAAAGAAACTACAAACCCTCAATCCTCATCGCAACTTCCGTCTGTTCCTGACCATGGAAGCCAATCCCTCTATTCCTGTTAATATACTCCGGCAGTCTCGAATCATCATGAATGAACCTCCGCCAGGAGTGAAGGCTAATTTGCTTGACTCGTTGGGATCTATCTCTCCACAACGCCTTGCTCAAGGACCCGCAGAGAAGGTCCGTCTGTATTTCCTCCTTGCATGGTTCCACGCAGTTGTACAAGAACGTTTACGATATGTTCCACTGGGATGGAGTAAAACTTACGACTTCAACGATTCCGATATGGCTTCTGCCTTTGGCACTATTGATACGTGGCTCAATGCTATTGCCAAAGGGAGGGCTAATGTCGATCCTGCCACGATCCCGTGGGGTGCGCTCCGGACCCTCATCAAACAATCAGTGTATGGTGGGCGTGTCGACAGCGACTTTGATCAACGCATACTGGATGCTTTCGTCGATAAATTATTTACCCCAGCTGCCTACAATGTTGACTTCAACCTGGTTCCCAGTATCAACAGTAGTCAGGTTCTTGAGGCTCCTGATGGGACTAAACTCGAGCACTTCCTCTCATGGGTACAAGGCCTACCGGACCGTGAACCACCATCATGGTTGACACTGCCGCCAACTGCAGAAAGAGTCATCGCTGTTGCTCAAGGTCAGTCCTCTTGGGGTTAGCTGTATCCACGCACGCTCAACTTGTAATAGGCAATGAGCTTCTCAGCAAACTGAGAAAGATGCGAACGCTTGTCGATGATGAAGACGACGTGCCGAATATTGGTAGCCCTTCCAAAAACCAGTCTTCACAACAGCCTGCGTGGATGCGCAATTTGCATGAGCGTTGCCGCGAATGGTTGACCCAGCTCCCATCGGTGAGACTTATTCGTTATCGTAATTGACATGTTAGACAAACATTTCTACATAGTCTCTGAACATACTACCTAAGCAATCCAGTGACAACTCAGACCCACTCTATCGCCTATTCTTCCGAGAAGGCTCTATAGGGCGCAAGTTACTCGACCAGGTCCGCAGAGACCTTACAGATGTTGTCAAGGTATGCGAAGGTGAACTGAAACAAACCAATCACCTCCGCGCTCTGATGAGCTCCCTCACCAAAGGTAAACTTGATACTGCTTTTCGCCCCGGTTGGAAGCAAACTGACGCGACCAAGGCACTATTCCGACACACTGGAGACGATACAAGGTTCCCAAGGCCATGTCGGTCTCTGAGTGGATTCCGGACCTCGCTCGTCGCCTGGCTCAATTGGATGGAATAACACCGATGCAACAGTCCTTGTCTGAGATTGAGGTTTGGCTTGGGGGTCTGTTCTTCCCAGAGGCCTATATCACGGCTACTCGGCAGGCTGTAGCTCACCGCAAACGCTGGAGTCTGGAAACTTTAAGTCTGCGACTAGACATTGGTCAAATGAACAACCCGGGAGCGTTTATTGTTGATGGTACGCCTCAAGAGTAGTTCTCTAATTCAACTTGCCTAATTACGATGTTCCAGGTTTGACGCTGGAAGGGGCAGCGTGGGATGCGGATGTCGGGAAGCTTATGCTTAATGATGGCCAGGCTGTCCATTTGAATGCATCCCAGATCCGTTGGGTACAAGAAGAAGACATCGACCAAAGTAACCTGGTGACACTCCCGGTTTACTTGAACAGTGACCGCAGTGACGTGATGTTTACGGTTGACCTACCTTTCGACGGCAGCTCAGCATCCCTTGTAGCGATGAGGGCTGTTTGTCTCAACGCTAGAAGCTAGAAATTGACGAGATGTTTGATTTAGGATACCCCAGGGGCATAATACCTATGACGCGCGCATGTCAGAATACTGTATTTACGACTCGCTAATGATTGAGCACATTCATGAGTTACAAGCAACGAAGCAACCAATGGAAGGGACAGTAGAATAGATAGCCATCTAGTTGATCGCCATTGGGTAGGTTTCACTGCCGCCAACGATTTCAAGTAACTTCCAGTCTACTTGTATATCTTCTGTCGCAAATATGGCGCGAGCCCCTTCGGCGATAGCCTCAAAATTGTGCGTTGCGAGTGCCAAAATCGTCGGCCCCGCCCCCGAAAGGCAGATGCCAAGTAAACCATGATGTGTTTGTGGGGTTATAGCCGATGTCACTGCTGGCAAACCAGGGATCTTGGAACCGTGCTCAATCGGCTATTCACGGATCATTACACAGCAAACACATACAAGCACTTTCCGGTACGGTTGGTGAACACGATCCTTCATTGCTTCATAAATGAGTTCGGGATCGGGCGGTGATTGTCCAAGCGCGGTCGTCAGCACGGCGAGCCGTTGCAAGTTGAAAATCTATATCCAAGTGAGACATACCCATACGCATATCAACACACACGCACAAGATCCTTCCGGGAGTATTCTGTAGGTAATGCCTCTCTTGCCTTGGCGGTACTTAGCTCAAATCGAGGTATGATTGCGACGGCCTTGATCGCAGGGTTCCAACGAAAGCGGACAAAGTGTCCGATGCCAATCGGAGGCAAGGGCGGGGACAAGCCCCAGTCTTCTCCCGCGTCAGGGGGGTACTCGGGTAGCACTTCTGATAGCGGCACTTGCGCAGCCTCGCTCGCGACAGGATCGAGTTCGCGGAGGTACGATCCAACGAAGCCGCCGACAAGCGCCGCGGTCACATTGTCCGGGTGTCTCTCGACCATCAGCGCATAATCGAGTATCCGCTCGCGCGACAGATGGAGTTGACCGAGGGCGTTCCCGAGGAGAACGCCTGCGATGACGGCTGCACCTGAGGAGCCGAGACCGCGGCTAAAGGGTATCTGGTTGTCGACGTGAATGCTGGCGAGCTCTGGAGGGAACGAGCGGTGGTTGTTGCAACGCAGGACGTAGAGCGCAACGCGGGTCGTGAGGTTTTGGTAGGGATTGAGCGGGGCTTCGTCGGCTCCTTCTCCAGAGTAGGCGATTTTTACAAGGTCAGTAGAGGGAGGTCCGAATTTGACGGTGAGGGTCAAATACAAAGAGAGAGAGAGCCCTACTACATCAAAGCCTGGTCCGATGTTGGCAGATGTCGCGGGGACTTTGATGATGATGGTGCGCCTTGATTCGGACATGGATCGAGTACGAGTACACTACGATCAATCGTCCGTGAACGAGCCAGAGATCGAAAATGATAAATACATACGACTAGCGATCTAAAATGATACCTGTCGACCGCAGATGCAGCGCAGGGATGAGAGTGAAGCGAAGAAATTCGAAGATCGGTGAGCGGTGTCGATCATTTACCCATATCGAGACAAGTAGAGAACCCGAGTCGAGTCGAGTATCTATACCATTATTATTGGCCCAAAACTACCACATGAAACCGACTGCTACAGATTGTAAATGTATGAGTACAAATGATTCAAAGTCTTTAAAGTGTCGATCAACGACTTCTCCAGGTGAATACCATAAGTCAGTGGTAATGATTGTGTAGCCCTCCAATGCTAGCACGGTTGCGTGTCGTCAGCCGTCTGAGTGGGGGCAGGGGTACTAACAACTGGCGAAGGGGTCATTGTCTGAGAGGAGTGTGAAGGGTGTGGATGCGCGGTCGGAGCTGTGGCATTGGCGCCTTTGGCTGCACCAGCAACAGCAAACTACATTCACCACGCGTCAGATCGCGTTGGAGATCCAAAATGCAGACTTACGTAGATTGTATCATCCGAGATGCCACGCTGAGCAACCGGCAACAGCACAGGTTGGTGATTCTCCGCAGCAGTGAGGGTAGATATCTTGTATACACCCTTGGGAAGACCACCGGTGACGTTGGCGTACACATGACCTTTATCATCGGCTTTGCCGTTCAGCGCCACGAAGAATGCGAATCGAGTGGGATCCGTAGGAGTGGTCTGGTTGAATGAGTGAAGAGCTTCAATGACGACATGAATATGACCCTGAATACGACCGGTAGTTGGGTCGAGTTGCTGAGGTGCCGCCAAGTAATTGGTGTCCTCGTTGACAAAGTAGCCTGTCGCAAAGTTCCTGACAGCTAACGTGATTTGAAAGGTAGTGTTCAACGGGATGACAGCAAAATTGAGGGGCTCCACAAATTTGACGCTCGGCATATTGGAGATAGAGGGGATCGCCCCCATCGGAGCAGGGTTGCACGAGCCGTTTTTGAGTTGCTGGCCATTGGTGATGGGGAGATGTGGGAGTGTAGCACACCAGTTAATGAAGTTATTGGTGGACGTAAGTGAAGCAACTTCGCCAGCTTCTGAAGTGTTCACGTTGAGACCATTTTGCGCAAAGTTTTTGGCGATCACAGAGGATAAGAGGGTCAAAGAAGACTGGGCACTGCTCGAGTTGGTCAATCCAGCACTAGGCCAGGCTGTCGGGGATGCTGTGGACGGCGACGTCATATGACATGGTGTCGCGGTTGCGTTAGCAGTAGTACCATTGCTGTGACGATGAATCAGGAAAAGGTTGGGCGTGAACAGCGATGAGGACTCGCCTGGGATAGATAGCTTCTACATCATTCTGTGGTCGGAAACCACGCGAACGCTGTCTAAGGCTTGGACGAGCCAAAACGAGAGGCGAAAGCAAAAGTGTAGCGAACGTGGCGAACCTCATAACGTTTGATTTGTGCCGAAACGACAAGACAGTCAATGCCTCGGGGTGAATAGGCGAAAAAGTACAAGTGAAATGAGGAGATGCTCCTCGGCAGTGCGCTGTTCTTATAGTTCATAACTTGGTTCATTGAACAAAGCTGAATGTGGTTGCAACAATAGGGAAAGAAACTGGCACAATGACCACTGAAATCTCCGCATCACGGCACAATAGTCATCCGACCATGGAACAAAAGACAATCATCAATGTCAATGCAGTATGGGATATATTTTTAATCATTCGCTCGACCAGACTTCACTATCTCCCTTGCAGATTCTCTTTGATTTGGATGGGTGATCACCGTGGTACTACTTAAACGTTTCCGGATTATTCACTCCTTGCAGCACCCTCATCGACTCCACTCCTGGTGTCCTCGATGCTTGGGATGAATTCCGCAAGAAGTATACCCAACTACCAGGCAACATCGCTCACCTAACCCATGGGAGGAGACTGGCTGACACCTTGCGTGAGCACTGTCAGATCACGGATGAGACAGAGCTCAAGGTAAGTCAAACGATGCGGCATGTCACTCATGGTACAAATCAGACTTGTTGTAGGAAGAGATCATGCGATTCGAACTTCTCGTTGCCAACCA
>JBBPKO010000005.1:0-10305 GCA_038089295.1 Xerocomus amazonicus
AATAATATACACATGGTGTCCTTGCTGCAGTGGCAGCATAGCCCTAGCTATGACAGTTCGCATTTTGATGCCTTGAGTTATCTTTGAGGAGATCTGAAGATCTGCCACAAAGCAGATAGAATCTAAGGGATGTAAGGGCATCCATGGATGCTTCTAGATGCATATTGGTTGGGGGGAAGAGCTGGGGCCAAGGGATCAGTCCATTGGTCCAGGATTAATGGGCGAAGTTTTTGAGTTTTGGCCCCTCCTATAGATAAGATAAGATAAGGGTTACTTAGAGCGAAAGTTGCTCTAGAAAATCAGGAAAAATGAGGAAAAATAGGAGAAAAATAGAGTAATTCATAACAGGATGTCCCTCATCCATATTCTCACTGTTACAAGGTTAGATCTAGCACCTAGCCTAGTATAAACTTCCTTTATCATTCCCTTGGATCCTGTCATACAACCTCCATTCCAGAACACTCCCTGAGATCCCCTTTGGACTATGCCACTCAGAAGGCCTCCACTCCTGGGACATAGCTAAGTCGTATCCAAGGCATCAACATTGACAGCCTTTATGTTTCAAGGAAGTACAGCAAGTGTAACATAACAAGTCTTGACCATTTCCTCCAGAACATGGTCTCTATCTACTCTGCTTCATCACCCTCCAGCTTGTCATCAGAGACATCCCAGAGGTCTCTATAGGCCTTATTTGTTTCAAGGTCTACTAGAACCTTCAAAAGCTACTAGATTGCCTCAAGGCAACCCCAGACTACATCCTAATGACTGTCAATGGTACACATGATCTTTGCCATACACTCCATTTCTGATGGCTTCTTCAACTCACACTCAGACCTCACTCTCTTCTGAGACTTCTCAGACACAACTCTGGTACTTTTCCACTTTCTCTTCTTCTCAACCAGTTCAGACCCTGGCCACTCACACCAATATTTTGCTTCATAGTACAGCACACACACCATTGACTTTCTAGGACCAACAGTACAGTCCAACCCCTTATCCTGACACCACAGGCACTCCATTAGCAACTCTGCTTGCACCTTCCCCTTTCTAGCACTTTGCTCCATACACACCACCTCTACACATGCATATCCCACTCTCTCAGCCTCCACCCTCCACTTTGTCTCTGCCTCCTCCTCTGCTCTTCTCCTTGCCTCCTCCTCCACCCTACACTGCTCCTCTTCCACCTGATGCCACTCCATCACCTGGCACCTCCACTCCACTGACTTTGTGGTCTACAACCCATTGTTGTTGTTGGTGTCCTCCATCAACCAGGCATTATCCTAACTTTCAATGTCACTGTAGGTGGACATGGTAGTACTCAAGTAAGGAGCACATTCAAGCAACTCCAGTTTTTAACCCTATAGAATTCCAACTCTGATAATTCCCAACTCTGGCAGATCAACAAGATCATGTGTTATCACATGGCCTTCAGAGGTTCAGGCCTAAGAGAGGGATACTATCATATCCAGTACCTCCAAGCAACTCTAGTCCCTCCATACCAACTCCAAATGCATTTCAATGCAACTCTGGTCTATTCTCCTTACCTTTGTTACTTAGCACCTTCAGACCCTTTGCATTTGATTTAGCTATGATTATGATATTTGTTGACACTTGACAGTTGCTACCCCTTACTCAGGTGACATCTCTGAGAACTCCAATTGTTCTCCTTTCTATCTTCACTATTTCATTTGTTGCTATGTTTCACCCTTCACCTCTATGCTTTTCTAACATGTGATTTGCTTTACTTTTGAGTATTTCAACCCTTTAACACATCCCTGTAATTCCTTAGTTTGAATATCAACAAGAATCAACATTCTCTCCCTCCATGTGCTCTCTCTGTTCTCCTCTGAATCTCTGACCCTCTATAAATTCAGGACTCTAGATTCTGTGCAAGGGCACACCACATAAGATGAAGCCAAAGTCCTGGCTCCTGGCTCCTCAACTCCAGTATAGTGGAGTTACCTCAGAGTTCATCTGGCCCTTTTCTAACAGATAAATACTTTCTCTCCTTTCTGCACAAAACAGGTGAATTAGCTAGTCACTTTTTTGTGGCACAAAATTCATGTAACACTTTAATAACAGCTCTTGTAATAATCATTAACACAACATAATACAGTAATAAAGCACTGATACTAGCTATAACACCTGCTTCAGGCAGATCCCTCTGCACTGCGCTGCATGAAGGATTGTAGCATCTCATAATTCACAGTCCCACCTCCCATGTTGTAGGCTCCAGCATTTAGAGGTATTTCTGCCCGAGCCTAGATATAAAAATCATTAAAATAATATCACAAAACAGCTCCAAAGGTACTCACATGTAATCCCGGGGGCATATTTGCAACCATGCCGTACATGTTGGCTGGCATGGACATCCCATGCGAATTCAAGACCTGGTTTTGCTGGGTCTGCTGCTGCTGCCGTAGTACTTGCTCTCGCATAATCTGTGCGAACATCTGCTGTCGCATTGCTGGATCAAGACCCTGCATGCGAGCTAAAATTGCCGGATGAATGTTCAATCCACTCGGTAGCTGAGTTTTCGTTTCCTCGACGAAGGCATCCAATGTATTTCCGCTTCCCGGAAGATCGGGAATGCCTTCAGAAAACACGGCCCCCGCGAAACTAGGGCCCATTGGAAAAACGAATATGTTGTACGAAAACTTTGCAGATGGTAATTTCCATCCTGCATATGCGTACTGCAGTTGAAGTAAACGGCTTGGATAAGGCAGATTGCGGAGCATACATACAATACGTCTCTCAGTCATAAATCTGTGGATAGCATTAAACTTCCGCTCGTTAACGGATCCATCAGGAGCATCAGGATGAGGTTTGAATTGCATCACATGAGACCGAGGTTGATGACGCTTGAGCCACGATGACAGTTCTGCGTCATCTTTCACAGGCGCCTTGCAATGTTTCAGTGTCAAATTCTTTGGCCAGACGTCGGTACGGCTGCAGTGACTGTTGAGATTACACAGAAGAAATAGGTGAACGACTTACATGTCGCTAGCCGCAGTAAAAATCCCAAGCACATGTATTTGTACTTCAATCCCCCCCTGGCCACTGACCTTCGGGGATGTCCACGAAAACGTCCCGCCCCATGAAGACGCATTTGCCGAATGGATAAGTTGATTGCTGATTGCGTTGGGACGAACGCCCGTGTCATGAAATATTGTCCCCGAAGCCTGAGAGGCCGTTCCAGAAACTTGCGGCCGAATTGCCTTTTTCTCTGTCACCTTCTGCGTCTGCACGGTTGTCTCCGGAGTTACGGTAGAGTGTGGCTGTATCTGACTAGGGCCCGTTGAAGAACTGTTGCCGTCGGGAGCAGATATTGAGCCACCACGGGACTGCCAGAATTGGGCCAAAATTTGCGAGTCAGGGATCGCAGGTTTATGCTCTTCCTTAGGACCAATCGATTGTTCATGCGACCTACTTAGTGTATTCGATAACTGAGACCGGACAGATGGGCCCGCCTCTCCCGGCCCATCTGTGGGAGTCGGTCCGTTAGATCCGGTTTGCATATTCATGGCTGCTTTCGCTTGAACCATCTTTTGATAGTGTTGCCTAAGAACTGGTTTGATCTGGTCTCTAAAATTGATCCTGAAAGCTCGCGCCTTCTGGAGCATAGCCAACTGTTCAGTCTGTCCGGTGTTCTGTGCATTGGATATCTGCACATCCATGTCTGCGATATTTTTTTCTAACGCCTTTACACGCTCCACCATCTGCCCAAACGTGACCCCCTTTGCAGTTATCAGCTGTTCAAAAGCTTCGGGAGTGACGGTTGAATGAGACGGAGCGGCGCTCGGGAGTGTGCCCGATAGAGAACCAGACGGAGTCATGGATGCAGGCGCAGAGGTGGTAGTCTGAACAACTTGAGCAGAAACGGATGTTGGCGATTGTTGTAAGACTTGTGAGGATACCGATTGTTGAGAACGCTGATTCTGGGGTACACGTGCGGAAGAGAGAGCAGGGGATACAGATGATGTCTTTGAGACGGTGTCAGTAACGAGCTTCTGTCGCTTTGTGTCCGGACTGTGATCAGAGAGTGGAGCGTCTGTCTGTCGCTTGATACCTTCGGTGGGTAAGAATCCGCTATTCCTTTGGCAAATATTCACTTGCCTTTTTGTGGTGTAGGAAAACCGGCAAGTAGTAGAACATGCGGAGAGTGTACGTTGAACCACGGGGATTGCACTCCGGAGCCCGCTGCCTATTGGGAGAAAGACGGTAAATCAAGAGGTGGAAAATGTAAATGGCGGACCGATGACTGAAGGTCCTGAAACTGAGGTATTTTCCTTAGGCCGATCAGGCTCAAATTTATTTTTCTCTATCAAACATTGAGCTATTCCACCTAGCCAATTAAACGGAATGTTTCTTACCTTCCTGAGCTCCGCGGGTATGGAATCCCAACCCACGGAATCGAGGTGTTGCAGAGTATTGCACTGAGGTCTCTGAACATTATCAGGTGGAGATGCTGCAATATGTAAGAGATGAAATATCAAAGATCTGGTCTCCTTCTGTGGTGATTGCGTTTGCGCAAAGCTGGCAGCAGAATTTATGGATCCCTTCAGGATGTCAAACAACTATTGTGATAGTGATAGCCTAGGAGTATACTGCAGTAATAAACACGTACCTCGATAGCAGCAACCAATCCCTCAAGTGCAGACAGTCCCCGGCCGCTTCCCGAGTTCGTCTGGCCAATTCCAAGTTTTGACGGCTCTTCACGTAGCTCCCTTAAAACCAGAGAAAGCGGTGCAAAAAACCTTTTGGAAAGAAGGGGTAGTGGTCTCGTGTCTGCAGCACCATATGTCACAAACGCTAGACGAGACTGAAAACATATTGTCAAGAACTTCCTGAAACATAGGACGGCAGTTACCTGATGGGAAGGGTGCAACTCATCCAGGCGCTTGAGGAGTGGATAGACATACTCGACTAGGACACGAGACCACTCAGAAGCAACAAGGAGAGAGGCTTCGACAACACATGCGACGGCGATGAGGTCGGTACTTGTTTCTGCTCCCGGTGACATGGTATGGTCGCACCGTGTGGGAACTGGTAGCGGCTAGCAGCTAGCAGGTAATCTAAGCTGTGTTTACACCACGTTGGGGGAAATAAGTAAAACGAAAAACAACAAACAAAAAAAGGGATATGTAGGCTAGGTATCATCAGGACAAACGTAACGATGCAATCAGCGTCCTAGTGCGGCGACAGAAAAAACTGTCCAGTAGAACTATGTATCGGTTCATAGCAAAATCATCCAAGCACCTCCCACAAGGCCAACGAACATGGTTACGGTAAAATAATACCATCCAGTTGCCATTGGCGTCGATATGCGATGGGCAGCATTAGGCGGAACTGTGTTCGTTCCGATCATCGATAACCATTGCGAGTACCCGAGAACGCTACCGGTGGTTGTCGGAACGGGAAGTACAGTTTGGGGACCAGTAGGAGTGAATACGCCCGTCAGTACCACTGTATCACCATTTGCATCGGTTGTGGTGTACAAGTATGGCGTTTCTCCACCTGCTGGTCCCTGGGACTGTGGTTGTCCGACTGGCCCAACCTGCTGTGTTGTCGACGCCGTTAGAGCTGCCGCAGTAGTCTGCGAAAGGGAAGTGGTGGATGAGAGATGACTGAGTGTCTGCAATGTAGTCGAGCCAGTGAGCGTTTGGCTGCGGTCACATTAGCCCGAAATAGAGTAGAGTCGGTTCGGGGACTGACACAATCTGCGTCACTGCAGCTCCAGCAGCGTTTTGGGAGATGACTTCGACAACTGTAGCACCAGCACTGTGCCAGGTCAGCATTGAAAAGATGTATAGTCATCACATAGCTCACCCGTCGGTGACAGTCTCGGTCTGTGCACCCACGAAGACAGACAATAGTAGAACGATCGCTAAACAACACAGGTCCGTCATCGTCTCGGACGGTGAGAGTATGTCTGCTGTTAGGTGAATTGCGGCAGCCTCGGCAGTAACTTCTAAGCTAAGTACAAAAAAAATTAATTAATTATTCCTCTTCCTTTTTTTGATTTGTTATGACTGATCGATTCAATTCCTCGTTCATCCTTCTTTCTCTTACACGGCCATTCTCGATCTCAGCGCCATACTACGCAAAGGCGAGGAAAATGCCTCCAAAAAGGGCTCCCGTTCAGGAAAAAAAGGTTTTGCTAGGTCGCCCAAGCAATAACCTAAAAATTGGAATCGTTGGTGTGTTCGTGTCTCGATCCCCCGAGTATGCTGCGAAACCACGCCCGCCCTGTAGGTCTTCCAAACGTCGGAAAATCATCCTTCTTCAATGTGCTCTCAAATACGGGTTCGTTTTCTTCTGCTTGCTCACGCGTGCCATTCAACTCGCCTAGACCTTGGGAAGGCAGCCAACTTCCCCTATGCGACAATAGATCCGGAAGAAGCGCGCATCCCGGTTCCTGATGCACGATTTGAATGGCTTTGCGATCTCTACAAACCAGCTTCTCGTGTCCCGGCTTTCCTCACATGCATTGATATCGCTGGTTTGACCTCTGTGCGCAACTAATTCATTTTACCTGACATTTTCTGAGCAATGATCAGGGTGCATCTACGGGCGCAGGTCTTGGAAACGCTTTCTTATCGCACGTTCGTGCGGTGGATGGCATATTTCAGGTGGTCCGGGCCTTCGATGACGCCGAAGTCATCCATGTCGAGGGTGACGTCAATCCAATGCGAGACATGGAAATTATTCAAACAGAACTACGGTTAAAGGATATAGAGTGGGTCGAGAAACAATTGGAGGGTCTAAAGAGAGGTGGAAGAGCTCTTGGAAACACCAGCTTGGCCGATAGGGCTAAAAAGGAGGAAATCGTATGTTTCCTCTTCTCATTTCGCTGCATTCGCCTGTACTAAGCTTCCAAGGCTACAGTCGAAAAGGTGTTGAAGACCCTTGCCGTTGACAAGAAAGATGTGCGCAAGGGAGAGTGGACGAACAAAGAGGTATGCGCACTGATTTTCATGCATTTCTCTACCCCCCGTCTTTGATGAAAAGGAGCTTTATGCTCGAACAACCCAGCTCATTGAGGTGGGAGTAACGCCCCGTTTTTTCCCTGTGAAATGATGTCTACTCTGAGAGTTTCACTGCCCACATACTTATTTTCCATCACATAACACTAACCCTGTCGAAGGTGATTATTCGTTTGCATACCTTTATTGGATTAAAAGAGTCATATCCCTGCTGGTGTCGAAGAGATTTAAATCGATTTTTTTACCCTCGTTAAATTCATGGCTGACCTCAAATGCTAGATCGCTGTTGTCAACGGCCTCTCCCTCTTGACTGCTAAGCCCGTTACTTATCTCGTCAACTTGAGTGAAGCAGATTATACTAGGAAGAAGAACAAATGGTATGTTACAGCTGCATGTTTTCATACCTGACCGAGGATTTGTAGGTTACCAAAGATTAAAGCATGGATTGATACCAATAACCCTGGTGATACTTTGATACCATTTTCCGTTTCATTAGAGGAACGCCTTTGTGCTCTTAATGATGAGGATAAAGCTGCTGCCCAGAAGGAGGGAGCCCAGAGTGCGTTGGGCAAGATCACTCAAGCAGGCTATGCATCCCTTGAGGTATGGGCTCAGCGAACTATTCCTGTGCATCTTACTTAGCAGTTACATACTCAGCTTATCCGATACTTTACCTGCGGGCCTGACGAAGTAAGGGCATGGACGATCAGAAGGGGTATAAAGGCACCGCAAGCCGCTGGTGTTATCCAGTACGTTTTCTTGATTAGGATCACCTCTCGCTATAAATAATAGGCTATCTATCCAGCTCGGACTTTGAGAACAAATTTGTCTGCGGCGAAATCATGTCGTATGATGACCTCAGAGAGCATGGCAGCGAAACCGCTGTCAAAGCGGCGGGAAAACTACGACAGCAAGGTAAACCTTATGAAAGTGAGTTACTCGTTTTTAGAGCTGTTTGAATCTGTTCGCGTGACGCCTAATTTAGTGGTTGACGGAGATATCGCTTACTGGAAGTGTGGAGCATGAATGTTTCTGACGCAAAGATATCGTATCCCATCGAAAGCTCGGTATGCTAGAAGCTTTTTGCTTAATGTCGATTACCAATGAATTATAGGAGTATAGAGTGTGATGGTACAAAGGCTCGAGTCAGGCCAGCGAGAAATATTTTCTTTGGTAGAGCACAACCCCAAGTGTATCTCAAGGTCATTTTCCACAGAAGCCAGTAAATAGATCAACAGTTTGGGCTCTATATTTCATGTTACTTAAAATCATCCTGCTCGCCCAAGACTTCCTCGACCCCATTCAAATTGTCACTGACACCAGCTTCTAAATGGAATGGATCATAAATAATTGACTCCAGATGGTCGAGAGCGGCCTGCAGAAGTGTCTAGTACGGTGCGTAACGGTGGTCATTGGCATTAAAATCGCTGCGCACCCGCCCGACTTGGCTTAATTCCTCTCCCTCTTCCCCAACAAGGGGCTCAAAATGATTTTCAGAGACGAAATGGCCACCTAGTTCGTCTTCATCTGACAAATTTGGGTCTGGATGCAAGGATGCGCAGAAGGACATGGCCTCGAAAATAGATTCCACTATAAATCGTGTTCACAAAAGATACTCCAGCAGCAGACACAAACTCACGCGAATCAGATTTTTTGGGCACGATTGTCAATTCACGCATGTCCGAGAAACCCTCGGATACCTCATCGGGTGGTCGGGAATTGTCTGTCTCATCGAGCTGACAGTATATGGATGGCTGACTCCCTTCTGCGCGCGAAATCGCATGAAGGGTGATTGAGGGGTACTTGACCTGAAATCCACGACCGGTAGATGAGATGAACACGAGCGCACTAAAGGCTAGTAAATGATGGTGTGGTAAACCGTATAGCGTGTGGAATACCTCTCAATGGCATATAATACGCCGTTGGCACTGTCCTCTGGAGTAAAACCGTCAAGGGGTGGATCAAGAGATATGGAGATATTTTCTTCCTTATGACGCAGGACTGGAGGAATGTCACCAAAGGAAGATGGTGTGGATGCAACGATATTCCTGTATTCCTCTGGAGAAACAAAATTTGGGATGGCAGAAATGATGAGTATCGAGTGAGACATGTTATCACTACAGCCCGGACAGCTTTGAAGATCTGAAACGGTGGTCCGAATTTTGCTTTGCTATTTGTGTGAGCACAGCCAACGTCTGCTATTTATACGGTCAACGCCACTGGATCTACTCATACATACCATGTCCCAAACTGCAGCATTACTGGGACACATTGCAAGCCGGATGCAACTTGATGTTGCCTTTCTGGAATCGCAAGACTATCTCTCTCCCCAAGACGCGGCCATGATGAAGGAGATCATTGGGCGCCTCCCAGTACATACCCCGACTGGTGTCACTACCACGTCGCAGGTCAAGATTGCTGGAACCTCCCCGGCTTCTAACGGACGCGTTGTTCCTCCAGCCCCAAAACAAGTAGCAACATTAGGATCAAAGGGGACTACGCATGCCCGCGCTATCTGGGGTTACAACGAGAATGGTGCTGTGAGCGGCCGATACATAGTCCCAATGCTAAGCTGCCACACTAATGCTTCTCACAATGCAGGAAGCAAATGATCTGTCTTTTGCTACGGGTGAGACGATTGAGATCGTTTTGGAGAAGAACGAAGACTGGTGGGTTGGCAAGGCACGCGGAAAGGAAGGCCTGTTCCCTTCCAATTATGTCGAGAAAATAGCGCCTAGTGCACCCGCATCAACGAAAGTATACCGTCCGTTCGGAGCAGCGCTACACGGGGTGGACACACCGCCGCCGAATGGCACTGGCGTAAACTCGGTTGGTTTGGAACAAGACCCGGGACAGAGTGAGAAGAAGAACAAGTTTGGAGGTCTAGGCAACACGGTAATTGGCTAGTGAATTCGCAGGACTATTTCCGCTGATCAACGTCTAGATGGCACACTCTGCCGCAGGTGGTGTTGGCTTTGGTGCTGGTATGTCGTCTGCTACACTTGTTTCTGACTTGGCTCTGAAATGGTCCGACGTTAGGTGCTGCAATTGGTGGTGGTCTAGTGAGGGCGCTGTTCTGATATTGTATGACATAATTTTTGAATACACCACGTGATCTGGGCACCCTAGACATCGCCCTCCCTCAGTTCAGCATTGACTGCGCATATTTTGGCTCGTCTGCGCTGCGCTGCATAGCCAACAGTACTTAGCTTTGTCTCCGTTAACCATCACCTCGTCTTTCACCTATTCTCTGCAGCAAACGTACCGCCATGCCATTCTTGGAGTCCCTGCGGGATGGGCTAGATCGTATCCTGCCAGG
>JBBPKO010000005.1:21606-38444 GCA_038089295.1 Xerocomus amazonicus
TGGCCTATCGCTCCGCAAGTCGATGCTCACCACACCGTGTAGCGGTAACTCAAAATGTTATCCTCTTTCTTCTTAGTCTTCCCACTAAGATCGCGGTCACTCAGCCGCACACGAGTTTGGGTTTCTCCGATTACGCTCTCGGCGCCCTTGGATTTTTCACTCTCTTAATCGAATTTACTGCAGACAACCAACAGTATTCGTATCAGACGTTCAAGTATACAGGCAAGTCGAATGTGAATGAATGGTTTTGGGCCCGTATCGCATGGACGAAGAGGGATGTGGAAAGGGGATTTGTGACTAGGGGCCTCTGGGCATGGTCGAGACATCCTAATTTTCTTTGTGAGCAAACCTTTTGGGTATGTGATATTGTGGAGGGTTGGATGATGATCGGCTAATATGGTCGTGTTACCAGATCATTGTTAACTTAATTCCGCTATTGTGTGTGGATGGGCCGTGGGGTCAAGCATGGCCGCTGTCATTGAGATCGCTGGCCCCAATGCTTCCGAGCCTTGTGCTATGCGCGCTGTTCTTTTCGTCCACCAAGTTTACGGAGTCGATATCGTTGTCCAAGTACCCTATCACTTACAAGGCATACCAGGAGCGTGTTGGGATGTTTTCCCCCGTATCCACATTGATACGGGGAGCGATACTGAGCGCACAGGGAAGGAAAGAAGCGGTAGATGAGATGGTGTATGGCCAAGATGCTATCAAGGTCGAGTAGTTCGAGTAGTCTTCGGATATTGTCGGACTATCTTTCCAATTTTGTATTGTAAAAATATAGAAAAGCTTTGACTTCTTGACTAGTTCACCTTCAACGATGGCCTCGATTGCTTCGCGTCTCTCTTCGCGCGTTCTCCCTGTCCTTGCTCGTCGTGTCACGCGCACCGTTTCTTCGTCCTTTCCCCTGCTCGCTCGCGACCCCGTCAAACCCCGTTTCTTGCTTCAGGTAAATTTTCATGCAAGAGTCTTTTTTTAACAAAGTAAAATGGCTGACGTCGTTCAAGACCCTCCCTGCGCGCGGCGTCAAGACACTCAACTTTGCGGGTACAGACGAGGTTGTCTATGAGCGCAGTGATTGGCCGCTTGCCAAACTGCACGACTACTTGAAGGACGACACTCTCGCTCTTATCGGCTATGGTTCCCAAGGGCACGGTCAAGGTTTGAACGCCCGTGATAACGGCCTGAATGTCATCGTTGGTGTCCGCAAGGATGGCGAAAGCTGGAAGCAAGCCGTAGAAGATGGATGGGTTAGTCCCTCGCCGTTTCCAAGTATACACTTTCATCCAGTTTGGTAGATACCAGGCGAAACCCTCTTTCCCATCGAGGAGGCTATTCAACGTGGAACAATCATCATGAACCTTCTTTCCGATGCGGCCCAATCGCAGACCTGGCCCACCGTTGCACCACTCATTACGAAGGGGAAGACCCTCTACTTTTCACACGGTTTCTCTGTCGTCTATAAGGAAGACACCCATGTCATCCCCCCTCCTGATGTAGATGTTATCCTCGTCGCCCCAAAAGGTTCGGGCCGCACCGTCCGCACTCTTTTCAAAGAGGGTAGGGGCATCAACTCCAGCATTGCCGTCTTCCAAGATGTCACAGGCAAGGCAAAGGAAAAAGCTGTTGCTCTTGGTGTTGCCATCGGCTCCGGCTACATGTACGAAACCACTTTTGAGAAAGAGGTCTACTCTGACTTGTACGGTGAACGTGGTGTGGTATGTCGGAACACACATATGCATCGCTTACATACTCACCCGTTTCGGTAGCTCATGGGCGCCATTCGTAAGTTTGCCTGTTAGTATTGTTGTTGAGACGCACTCTCAGGTGACAAATAGAGGGGTTATTTTGCGCTCAATACAAGGTTCTGCGTGCCAATGGTCACACTCCTTCAGAGGCCTTCAATGAGACTGTCGAAGAGGCCACTCAGTCTCTGTACCCTTTGATTGGCCAGAAAGGGTAAGTCGCTTGATACAATTACGTGTCAAATAGTTTGATTATTTGCCAATAGTATGGACTACATGTACAACGCTTGCTCTACCACTGCTCGTCGTGGAGCACTCGATTGGGCACCCGTTTTTGAAAAGACGAATCTCCCCGTGTTCGAGAAGCTTTACGAGAGTGTCAAGAACGGCACGGAGACACGCAAATCATTGGAGTTCAACGGTCGTGCGACGTACCGCCAGGACCTTGCCAAGGAACTTAAGGAAATTGATGACCAGGAGATTTGGAGAGCTGGTAAGAAAGTCCACTGCGCCACTGAGTGTCATTGCTTAGTTCACCTCGTCTAGGCAAAGTTGTCCGATCATTGCGCCCCGACCACAAGGCTGAGTAGATCAAACGCAAAGCGGCATACTGTGACGTGATACCACTTTTCAGCCATCCATTTAAGCAACAAATCTCGCTTTGTGCTCGAGCCAAAAGCATCTTGTTTTGGTGCAATTGAGTTAACTAGATGATCACATGTATACATAAACTATTATGAGTGGGTTTCAAATTGAGTATGTGGTTCATCGTAGTGCCGCATTAGGGTTGCAAGGGCCTCCTGGACTACCACCACCACAGTAATCGAAGTTGATGCCTTGTACGGATCTAGCATAACCGCGATCCACGATGGACAAAGACAATCGCGATGATTTCACGTTTGCAAAGCTTTCTGACCTAAAACTTCCACTGACCTTTCGAATGTATGGCTTCGTTCTGACTCGTATCCGAACGGCTTATCCCAACAAATGTCTGACACAGCTCACAACTAGAAGGATCCAGACCACGAAAGTCAATTTCCGATATGGTGGAGAACCCAGAATTGAGATTTCATGGCGCTCAATCATCGTACGACACTTCGCCGTTCCCTTGCTCCCTCCCAGTGCCACTGATGTCTAGAAAGGTCGCTTTCAGATCTTTATGTCACCTGTCAGCTGGTAGCTGACAACAAACCTCTGACAATCCCCTTCAGAACATCTTTCAAAGCATTCAAGACTACTTACACGTGTGTTCCTCCTCGAGACCCCCGTTCCTATGTGATCAATTGCTCACGTTCACCTGTAGCTGGAATGAATGGATTACACTCCCGATACGATACTGTGATCTTCCGCTGAGCTCACAAATCACGTTTACTGTATGGGACATTGGAGGTCCACGTTCTGCCGTTCCGGTGGGTGGCACAACTTTTAGATTATTCGGAAAGAAATCGTAAGGAGACGTCCTTAATTTGAGTATGCATCTCTTATCGCAAACCAGGACCTTGCGGAGAGGCAAACACAGACTGTTACTGTGGCTTGGCAAAGAGGCGGATGGGTCAATGGAGACCACTACACCCAGCAAAATGGGCACGAGGGACGAAATGGGACGGTTAGAAAAGGTGTGTCTGTTCCCTCAGACTTGTGATTTCTGTTTGACAAGTCCCACCTTTAACTCCACTAGCTCGTGAAGAAGTATGAACGGGGCGATCTCCCGAAGTCGGATTGGTTGGACAAGATGGCATTTCGAAGGATGGAGGAGATCCATGTAGTGAGTAATTGCTCAAGCTTCCGTTATAACATCTAAGTGTCGCAGGCCGAAACTGCCAAGTCAGAAAATATGTTCTTGTACATAGATCTCCCTCGCTTCGACTTTCCCGTGGTCTTTAGTGAACCCGCAAGTATGCTCAGATTTGTGATATATTACGAGACTAACAAAACCACGAGTAGGAGGTACAAAACACAACATCAACATCCACCGCACCAATGGTGGTTACGCAAACACCAGCTGCATCAGTTCTTCCACCTTCCTTTGCGACCGACCCTCACTTCTGGGCGGTTCTAGACCCTGAGATGTCACGCGAGAACCCTGTAGAGGACAAGCACCGTCGTTTGGTCCGGAGCCATCGGAGCAGCCCGTATGACAGAGAACTCAAACCAAATGCAAAGCTTAGAGACGAACTAGGGGTGGGCCCTCTGCCTTTTGTCATTCACATATGTGTTTCCGACATCATTATCTTAGGAAATCCTCAACTATCCTCCGTCACGACCTCTCACGTCGGAAGAGAAAGACTTGATCTGGAAGTTCCGATTTTATCTGGCAAGAGACAAGCGCGGATTAACCAAATTCCTAAAATCGGTCACTTGGAGAGATCAGTCGGAGGTCAAGCAAGCGGTTGAAGAGTTACTACCTATGTGGACGGAGGTAGATACCGACGATGCACTTGAATTGCTGGGTCCTAGTACGGTGGACTCGCGCGTGAGAGCGTTTGCGGTCAGACAGCTGAACCGTGCTGACGACGATGTAATTATACCATTTTCCGTCATTACTGTTCGTCTTTACTGATAGGATTCAGGAACTCATGTTGTATCTTCTCCAACTTGTTCAAGCGCTGAAGTTTGAGAGCGCTGCGAGCGATCAGCGATCATCACGATCGACGACGAATGCAATATCATACGATGATAGTGGACTCTCCGACTTCTTGATTTCGCATGGGGTGAAGAATCATGTATTAGGCAACCGACTATATTGGTACCTCATGGTTGAAGTGGCTTTAGAAGATCGAATGGTGGCAAAGATGTACGGAAGAGTTGTGTTCAAGTTTCTCAGCAAGATATTGGAGGTATGGTCAAGCCTTGTTTTCGGTTAACCCATATTTATGCCTGTCCAGTCAGAAGATGGTAGTGAACGCCGTGAGCTCATGCGCAGACAAGGGATCATGGTCGAGACGTTGGCAAAACGAGCAAAAGATATCAGAACTTCCAAGGATCCTCGGCCAAAAAAGATTGAAAAACTACGTTCGTTCATCAATGACTCCAAGAATGGCCTCATCAACATTCCCCCGCTTCCTCTACCTCTTAATGCTCGAATCGAGGTCACCGGGATCAACGCCGAGAAGTCTTCGGTGTTTAAATCCAACCAGTTTCCATTCCTACTCTATTTCCAGTGCGTGGACGGTTCTGAATATCCCGTCATGTTCAAAGACGGGGATGACATGCGACAAGACCAGCTAGTGTTGCAGCTCTTCACTCTCATGGATCAGTTGTTGCGAAAAGAGAACCTGGACTTGAAACTGATACCATACGACGTCCTGGCTACTGGACCATTGCAGGGCATGGTTCAGTTTATTCCAAGCAAGACAATAGCGGCGATAGTTAGCGAGCACGGAACCCTTCTCAATTACCTGCGTGCAAGCCATCCAGACGAAGGGAGTGTAGGCACCTATGGCGTAGAGCCCGGTGTGATTGATACATTCGTTCGCAGTTGTGGTATGTATCTTTTGGTTGTAGCCGAGAACAGCCATTCAGTACCACTGCAGCCGGGTATTGCGTTGTCACATACCTGCTGGGGGTCGGCGATCGCCACTTGGACAATTTACTTGTCACACCCGATGGTACGTATTTCTTGTGATCATGCTTTTTTGGAAATGATTCCGAAAGTTATTGCCTGCAGGTCACTTCTTTCATGGTATTGTCACTCTTCTCCCGTGATGTACTACTAAAGTTTAATTCTTCCAGTCGACTTTGGTTATATTCTGGGTCGTGATCCAAAGCCATTTCCACCCCCCGTAAAGGTTTGCAAGGAGATGGTCGATGGCATGGGTGGTGCCCAATCCACGCATTATGCGCGTTTTAAAAACTTCTGTTTTACAGCATTCACCATCCTGCGCAAGAGCGCCAATCTCATTTTGAACCTGGTCGCCCTCATGGTCGATGCCAACATTCCTGATATCAAGCATCGTGACGTACACGAACAAATTCAGGATAAGTTCCGCCTAGACCTTACTGAAGAAGAAGCGATCAAACATTTTGAGGCGCTCTTGAATGAGACATCGTACTTTACGGTTGTACTCGATCGGATTCATGACTTGGCACAGTACTGGAGGAGTTGATCCATTTAATAGTGCCTGTGCAGACATGTTATAGTCGGGGCTCACCCATCTAAAAGTAGACCATTAGATTCGGCGAGTGATCAACCCGATTGACACTATACTTTCTGTGAAGAAACAGAACAACACAGCGAATGGATTTTACGCACGGAGAACCTCGTTTAATTGCACTCGCTCGCTGTCTAGCTCCGGACTCCCAAGGTTCTCTAACCTTACATAACGGCCGATTTTCATGGGTTTGCCATGCAGCGTAGTATCATGCGAAAACATGCGGGCCGTGTGCGACCCAGATCCACACAGGCCGGAGTAGTCAAGACTAGAGCAAAAGGAAACGGTAGCTCCGTCCTTACTATACAGTTCAAACGTTCCCCGCTGATAGCACATCCAAGTCCGAGGCATAGAAGCTTGATGCTGCCAAACCAAACAAATGTTTCTGGGTCGCCACCTACCCTCTAATCACAGGACTGGACCAAGATCCCCGTCGACATGTATCTGTAAGAAGCAAAGGAGCCAACGAGCGCGATGCTTCCAAGCACTCTGACAAGAACCACGATCCAGCCACCATTGAAGAGAAGTTAATGGAACGCATCCCCAGTCCACGCCATTACGTTCTTTGACCACAAATTTGAGTTGTCTGGTCGATGGGTCGAGATGAAGGCGGATCAGGCTTGGTCATCGTGGCCGCCACATCGATAGGTCTGGTTGGGGAGTAAATGGAATCATCGAACTATGGTGGGGTGAGGCAAAGCGAGGGGGACGAAGCGTGTCTGTGGAGCTAGTGGAGGGCCGAGCTGACCGAATTGTCTGAAGACTATGAATCTCGAACGTAGTGCTCTGTTCAATAACACCGAGAAGTGGCTTTTGAATGAACGCCGTAACGTGTATGTCCAGTCTTGAACGGGAACTTCTCCTCCAACCCTGACGATGGGGGGCCGTGGGCAGCAGAAATGATGCTGGGGTGAGCAGTCTCGAGAAAAGGTCTTCGATAATGTTCAACGTTGGATTGCGTTCCCCGTCTTGCGTGCAGCCTTCAACGTTCTTTTCATCTGGAAGCTTTCCCCAACAGGGAAGAAAAGAAGATCCACTGCAGCCCTTGGGTTACAACACCCCTCGCGGGGGGGACGACCACCCCTTCCGAGTTTTCCCTCCCTTCATGAAGTTCAACCCAACTCATACTCTTCATACCTGCTCGTTTCTTGCAGTTTTACGCCCAGAAAACTCTGACTTGCCAAGCGATCAAAGTTCCGACTTTCGGTATCTAAGAGCGCCCGGCTGATGGCTTATTCACCGAGTGCTTACCAACGACGATTGATATGGAGCAACGGTTAGGAGGCCCGAAAAGTGGTGAGTGGTGAGTGGTGAGTCTAACATGGCCCATTTCATTTGCTATTGCCATCGACATAACCGTGTGCCCTCTGACATGTGCACGTACAGGCCGTGACGGTCTCCCCGTTGTTCAGTGGCCCAATTCAGTCCAATTTCGACGTTGTGGAACGTCAGCCATGATGTCCGAGGCCAACCAATACAATTTCAGTCATTTACCTAGAAGAATCAACTGTCTAGCCATCATCGCCTGCCTCCCGGTATCTTTGTACCATGCGGAATTATTAACGTTCAGCTCGGTTGACTGGCCTATTTTCTATCAACTCGTGCCCCAAGGTCCTCCGGAGTGGCGTCGTCGATGCATCCGATGACACTACTCGTTCTATTTCACTTCGCCGGGCGTTTCTAACACGCACGATGGTCCCATAAATGGTCATCTGGCCAGAATATCCCTGCGGCCTAGCACTGGATGGTTTGGCCTACGTTCTCCGGGGACGTAACGATTACTACGGCACGTCGGATGTGATACACAAAAGTCAGCATGGTCTGGCTGCTGCGCTTACCCAGTTGTTGCAGAATACAAGGCAAGCAGATCTGGAGCATTCATTTATGTTCTAATCGACATCAAGTTTGTCCAAAATGGTGTGAAAGGGTCTCTTTTGATCGTCATTCCGCCTCCAAGTTTGCCAATACTAACAGCCGTGACGCCCTCCAATGCCAATGGATTTCATGCTTCTTCGAGCTCCGTCCACCCCTTCACAAGGCAACGTTGGAGTGCCCTCCGAGGTTTATTGACGAACGAATAAATACTGAAGGGACGCCTTGGAACGACGCTCCAACAACACAACTCCTGCCTACGTTGTTGTATCATCGTATATCAACCTCCTCACCCTTGTGTAATGGCCAATCATGGTGACCCGCGTTTCAATCATAACTTCACGGATGAGGTAGGACCTTCGTCAATTTGAGTCGACGAGGGTAATGCTCACCATACAAACCTCAGGACGCGAAAATGCTCTTGAAGTTCGCTAAAGTCGCGAACCAACCCCAAAACTGTTACCATACTTGTGGTTGGACGACACACGGGAATGTTTGCAACGAGCATGTTCTGGGCCACGAGCTCGCCGAGCATCTACGCATCCGTCACGGTGTCTCGGGCACAGACAAATCAGTTGTGAAGTGTTACTGGGCCAACTGCTTCATTGACATGAAGAAAGAGAGCTTGGTAAGGCATATGCACGAAAAGCATTTCGAATATCGCTATCCATGCCCAACCTGCCCTGAGCAGTTCACTCGTCACTATACAAGGGATCAGCATGTGTTGAGGAAGCACTCAGGATGAACAGTGCTATCTACCTGTGGGTGGCAACGTCGTGATCCTTGTCCGAAGTACCAATGACACGTTTCCACAGAACCGTATACATCCAAGCTGTAAAATTTTCCGGGATTCATTTGACATGGGTATTGGCGATTGGCGACGTTCGATGCATTACCTCATACCTATTACCGTTACCGGCTGGATGTAATCTTATCTTCGTTGGCAAGTAATCCATGTTCGCATCACCTCAGTTGGCAGGGTCGCACGTGCCATTTTGGCGTGGACGGCCTACGTTGGAATGTTCCTTGGCAAGCTGTGCGCTAAATTGATTGGAATTTTAGTAATCCCGCGTGTCATTTACCGCTAGGTCATCGACGCTCCAACATGGCCATCCATTGGCAGGCCTTCCTGGCTTGCTGTGTATTCCGAAAACCGGGAAAGGCTCCTGGATGGATGGATGTGTTACAACATGTAACCGCTGGTTCTAGCGTCTATTGTCCAACACCGTCACTCGCACCCAAAAATCAGGTCGACTGCGAGTTAAAGGAGGTGCGTTTCAAGACAACTGTCATCAAATTGTTCATTGTCTCAGCAAATTACCATAGCTTTGAAGTGCTCAGAAATATTTTGTAGTGCTCCTGGTCGCAGGCTCTAAAAAAGTTTCAAAGTTAATTATGGGATAATGGTGCCTCGCGCCGGGCTTCTGTGCTCTCATCGAACGGCCGGTTCAATGAAGCCTCCTTTGGAAGTGATGCAAACTTATAAAAGATTCGAACAAACTTTCATTCCAACTCACCCACCTGCGATGCATGCTACACTTGGACACATTCACTACTCTGAACTCACCCTGGATTCCATGATCATGCCAACCAACTCCAATGCGCACTTTCCATGGCTAGATGATACGACCAATCCTATCTCGGGGGCTTATGATGAGTAAGACACTTCCATCGCATGATGAATACAGGGGAACTAATGGTGATAAAGGCCCTATCAATCGGATTCACTCGAGATATCTGATACCAGACTCAGAAACCATTGCCATTCTTATTGCCATTCAACGCAAGTAGATGAATTGGCGAAGGGTGAGTGTATCCTTGATGCAGATTCCAACTCCTCTCACCGAACGCGCAAAAGTTTGCGATGTTCAAAGATACCACAGTGCAGTACAATATACACCCAGCTTTAACCCGGACTCGATTGAAGACGTGATGCAGTTTTGTCATCCTATGTTATCTTCTCCCCCAGGTCATCCAGCGATAGGGGACTTTCATCCATTATTGGAGAATACTTTTCATGACATGATCACGGGGGAGTTGACGGTGGATGTGCTACCGATTTCTGGACTGGTGAACAATTTATTTGAACACAGTGGCGTATCGCAAAGTCGCCACGAGCTTGATGTAAGTTTCGTCTCTCGGTACAAGCACGATGACAAACCATTTCAGGTCAACTATTCCGCTTACAGGTGTCGATGGCTCGTCGACGGCCTTCCGTGTAATGAATACTATCATCCACGCGGCAACCTGAAGCATTTAGTTTCTCAGCACCTTAACAGGGTTCACGACATCTCGCTCTCGAGCGGGAGATTGATGCAAAAATGTCGCTGGGTTGGATGTGCAAAGCGGCTTAAACCGGAGAGTATAGCGAGACACGTTCTCAGCGTACATCTTCGCGTCACGGCCGCTTGTAAGGGTTGTGGAACATCCTTCGCTCGCCGTGATTCCCTGCAGAGGCACATGAAAAAGTCGTGCGGAACTCACAAGGTAGAGCAATGATAGGGCAATTAGACTCTTGGTCGCCAAATAACCATCGGCTGGTGCATGTGCAAGATGTAGTTTCATGAACCACATAAATTTATATTTAGGCCAAAAGAATGACGATTGAATTTGGGGTTGTCTACACCAGACAATATACATATGTCGTGTGCACGAAGCCTTAGTTATTTACCTCGTGTGAATGAAACAAGCCCCGCCCATCCCAAACGAGAGGAAGACGACAGAAGAGCTAGTGGAGACAGCGCGCTCCTAAACACGTTCATCTAAGACAATGTTGATGATAACACTTTCCAAAGTCTGTTTTCGACCTCTTCTATTGTCGGGAACGGGGTATTGAGGCTGGTAATGAAATACGCAACGTTGCCAAGCGTCCTATAGTGTATCCCGAATGGTGCCCCGCCAGGCGCTGAACTCAAAGAACCATCATCACTATCGGGAATCTCGACGGATTGAAGCAAACTTTGGGCGGTGTGGGATGCATAACCTGGAACATGAGCTTAACAAAATTGTCGTATGACATTGGAGGAACCTCACCAGTGCCATCATCCCTGAACTTGATCACAAGGACTGTGCCTAACGCCATCGCCTCATCCACGAGGTCGAGATTCGAGATGGAACGGACAAAGCCAGGGTCCCAGAAGCTCCAAACCATGCAACCCTCTGAACCTGCATCACGGTTCCATTTTTCTCGTGCCAAATGCCACGCGTCTCCTTGGGAAAATTTCTCGATCATGTCAAGAGTTGTGTTGGCAACCTCACAGCCTACCGCATGTGCCGTGTAGCTGTGCCCGTGCAAAAGTGCATCCGCTTTGTGTTGTCCGTTGAAAGCCTGGAACACGCGTTCTGAAGCGAGTGTGACGGATAGGGGGAGGGTGCCTCCAGTCAGCATTTTTGCATAGACAGCAATATCCGGATTGACACCAAGTATGGGCCCAAGAGATTGAATGCCCAGGCGATATAAGCCGACAAAGACTTCATCAAAGACGACAGGAAGAGGGCTCTCAAAGGTTGATTTGTCACGAACTGTATCAATCAAGATGCGTTGAAAGAGAGGATCAACAAAAACCATCCCTCCGGCACCCATGAGTATTGGCTCTAGGACGAGCGCGGCCAGATTTGCCTTTTTGCGGAGCGTTCGCAAAGTGTTCTTCACATAGGCTCTGTAAGTGTCAGCGAGTTGCGAGCGAAGTCTATTCTCCACGTCATAAATAGAATGCAGGTCGTCAAATTGAACGGAGGACGGCGGCACAGACATAGGGGAAGGGACAGTCACGATAAAGTTGGCGTCTTTAATTGCGACGATTGGTGGTTCGAACCAAAAACCTTTGGACTGGTGCCATTCACAGGTATATATACCTTCCTCTGTCGCGTCCATCGCTCCTATGGTGTCACCGTGATAACTTCCCTTTAAACCTACAATCCAAAGATTTTTTTTGTCAGACGTCGTAAGTCCCCCCTCGGTGATCGAGAACAACCGTAGAGCCATCTTCAAAGCAACTTCCATACCGGTTGACCCATTATCTGTGAAAAAAGCACGCGAAGCCCAACCTACTCCAGGTCCTTTGCACACCAGACGTTCCGCCAGTCTGAGTGCAGGAAGGTGAGTCGCTTGAGGAAACATGACGTGTCCATAGCGGCCGGCAGCACTTGCGGCAGCCAAGGCGAGTGAGGGAGCTGCGTGTCCAATAGCTTGGGTCCACCAAGAAGCAGAACCATCGAGCTTTGGCATGAGATGGGAAGGGGATGATGGCGTAGGTGCTTGATTATAAACGCTAAAGAAGTCTGCCCAAGCGCTGTCGATCACAGTGACATCCTGTTCAGACCGGACCAAGCCGTGTTGCACGAAAGGCCACCAGACGGTATCTAACGTCCGACGGGGCATGGAATCAAGTTCCTGAATACGATTAGCGTGGCGTTCGTCCAAGTGTCGAAGGGCATGAAAAATCTCGCTGTCGCAGTTGCTCGAAACCAATCGAGTATAGTAGGATTCCGTAGTGGAGATGTTTTCATTGATATTCTCTTGGAAAGGTGGAGGGGGATCCAGTGACGTGACATAGACCCCACGTTCAGAAAAATAAGGAAGGAGATACTCATAGTTCCGATAGTAGTCATCACGGAACAGGAGGATGGCATCTACAATGTACCCGCGCAAAATGAGCGACTCGTAGGACGATATTGTCGACGAAATCCCGCCGAGCTTCGAGTCTCCGACAAGGACTGTAGGAAGGAACAAAGGTCGATAACTTTCTAGCTGTGTAGTCCCAGATAGGGTTGGACTATGGACGCCTTGAACGCACGTTAGGAACATTGCTATGCAATCGAAAGCCACTCACTCAGGAGTGTCTCTCACCTCCAGCAGTTTCTATATACATATGTCCCGGTTTCTTTGATTGGGAACAAACGCGAATGTGTTGAGCGATTGCATTGATAAAAGTTCTATCAGAAGGCGCGGGGGACTAGTGACTGATTTAATACGGAAGTATTTTTTTTCCATCGGAAGACTCGCCTCGAGACCCGGTCTTTGAGAGGCCATGCGAACTGCAAGATGGGGACTGACTGGGTCATCGTATCGGAACAGGCAATGCGTGCTGAGCAAATGCTGTTTGGGTCCGGCATGTCGTTTGAGATGCCTGCATCACGCAGGTGTGGTGATCAGTGATGTTTTTAGATGGCACAGGCAACTTCATACACATCATCAGCATCCTGCAGCGCACCCGTGCTGACAGGTTTCAAGTAGAACGCACTCCGGTTTGTTAGGGTGGACGCGCGAACGAGAGCAGTAGTAATGATTGTTTTCCCGACGTCAGTATTCGCTCCAAAGATCTGGTGAATACGAAGGTGTCTATAGAGATGGCTCATAATATCTTATCGGATGGGCGTGTGGTTGTCGAATGAAAAAGACGCAGCATGGGAAGACTCGTAACACAATTTAGCTTAACTCCGTACAACAGCCGTACATTCATCTAAAGGCGGTTCATAGTACCTACGGGGACGTACGCAATTCATGAACGCGGTAATGACATATCCAGCTGTCTCTTGAGTGATGTACGTATCGTATGTACCTGCGTAACTAGGAATGGTTAATAATATACATCGCGAATATACTCCCGTGCCCATGGTCCAAGTTCATTGTCGGCCATAGGGATCGTGACGCCACAAACAGCAAAGTGCCTCGCAATGCATTCCTTTGTGATGGCTTCGGCTGAGCCCACGTACGGGATATAGCCGACCTGGGGAGAGACGCTAAAAGCTTCTCTCCTGAGGATATTCTCGTATTTCCCTGGCTCAGAGAAGAGTTCGGTTACGACCGCCATGAACTTTTGGCGGGCTTCACGAGACTCGGGGTCATTGGGGAATACGACAGGGCGAAGGCGGGCGACTGTTCGACTCGCTCTCATGTCGGTTGTGAACGGCCTGCCATCTACATCACGTCGGATGCCTTTAGGACAGGAGCTCGGATTGGCTGCGTAGTATGCGACCCAACACTCAACAGGGTCCTCAAGACGAGGATTGTTCAAGGGAGCGGGAAGCTTGGGAATAGAGGCAGGATGTTCCCAATCCGGAGTGCGCCAGGTTGACAAGAGGTAGCGTTGGACTTCAGTCTTTTGCTCCCTAGGGGTCCTATGGGCTTCTGAGCACAAAGCCTTGACCTTGGTCAAGGCTTGATAATTCCCTGGTTGATGAGCTGCTTTGATAAGGGACTGGATCTGTTTGATAGTCTTGGCGGGTTTGGTCGGTTTTTGAGATTGTGGGATGACCATCTGCCAGGGCTGAGATATGGAGTGTTGATCATCAATGAGCGACTGTGGCGTTGAATCGTCATCATTTGGAGGTTGGCCCGCAGACAACACGGCTGCAAAAGAGCGAGCAGCCACGCAATCTGGAAGATGAGCTTGAGGAGATGCGGGTGTGGCCATTGGGGGAGAAATGTGCTGGGGAAATGAGAGGATATCTGTCGCGGAGGGCTGATCGAGAGGTGTAGAGAACACGACATCGGGCGGGTTGGGAGGGTCTGGTAGCGAGACGGCAGTGGGGGGGGACTTTGTGGGAGCGGAAGGAGGAGGCGTGTCGAGCGAGGGAGGCTCTGGCTGAGGAACAGGCTGGACGGCGTTGTGACTGAGTTTCCCGGTGAGCCAGTCGGCACGGGTGGACTCGAGCTGTGCGCGGAGAGACAAGAGCTCTTCGCGAGCTTGATTGCGCTCGAAACGATAGCGCTCCATACTGTCGCGAAGTTCGCGTTCCTCCTCCTTTTGTCGACGAATGCCGTCTGAGACACCCTTGTTGTACACATCCTCGCGGATGCGCTTCCGGTCCTGGAAGGCGATCTGGAAGGCGGGCTGGTGCGGGGAGTAGCTCGCATCGGCGACGTGTTTCATGTACGCCGTGCAGACATCACAGCCAGATGGATGGACGATGCCATAGTCCTCGAGGTACTCCCAAGGCGACAAGAGCGTTGGAATGCCACGACTGTCTCTAACAGACACACGGAATGGCTCGTCGGTGCTGGACAGCGGGTACATTCATACAACTGAGGGTGTTTTTTTCAAGCCCACCAGACAAATCCAACACCAACCCATCCGCTGATATCCTCCACACCACGCGGACTACGCCTGGCTTTGTTTTGTCACAGTTTCATTTGTTTCCTAGTATTTGGCTTTGTGGCTTACTAGTTCCAAACCTTAATTTGACTTGTTTATCTCTCAACCATCTTCCTGCCAATCGTCCAACCATGGCCTCAAGACCCACCGTGTCCGTCCATTCCTCCTCATCGGGTACCGTCTTTTTTCTCCCCATACCTCTTTCTCCTTACCCTTCCCCAAACAGAGCCCTCTAGCTCGCTTCCCCTCCCCGCCGTGTTCACCGCCCCCATCAGGCTGGATGTCGTCGCCCAGGTCCACAGTCTGTCCCGCTCTTCCCCGTCCTCGCTCTCTCACTTATACCCTTTCAGAGAGCATCGCGAAGAACAAACGTCAGGCCTACGCTGTAAGCGAAAAGGCTGGCCACCAAACCTCCGCCGAATCCTGGGGTACCGGTCGTGCCGTCGCCCGTATTCCCCGTGTTGGTGGTGGTGGAACACATCGCTCTGGCCAGGTACATCCACCCCTTTGTCCATCTTCCCTCCTAATCCTTCGCTTAGGCTGCCTTTGGTAACATGTGCCGTGGTGGCCGCATGTTCGCACCTACCAAAACTTGGCGTAAATGGCATGTCAAAGTAAACCAAAACCAACGCCGCTTTGCTACCGTATCCGCGCTCGCCGCTTCTGCCCTCCCCTCGCTTGTCCTCGCTCGCGGTCACCGCATCGAACAAGTCCCCGAGGTCCCTCTTGTTGTCCCTTCCGCCGTGGAATCCATCAAGAAGACCAAGGATGCGGTGGCCCTTTTAAAGAGCATCAATGCCTACCCTGATGTCGTCAAGGTCTCCAACTCTCGTAAACTCCGTGCAGGAAAGGGAAAAATGCGCAACCGCCGCTACCGCCAACGCCGTGGCCCTCTCGTCGTCTACAGCGAGGACAACGGTATCGTAAAAGCATTCCGCAACCTCCCTGGTGTCGAACTTGTCAATGTGAGCAGACTGAACCTCCTCCAGCTCGCTCCAGGTGGTCATCTCGGCCGCTTCATCATCTGGACCGAGGGTGCTTTCGCCCTTTTGGATCGGGTCTTTGGAACTTTTGACAGCCCTTCCGCATTCAAGAAGGATTATGTGTAAGCATACCACTTCCCCGTGTATCCCCCGTCTCACTGTTATATATGTAGCCTGCCTACAGCCAAGATCACCAACCCAGATGTCACTCGCCTAATTAACAGTGCAGAAATCCAATCCGTCGTCCGTCCTGCCAACCCCAAGGTCCAAAAACGTCCCTGGACGCAAAAGAAGAATCCATTGGTCAACAAAGCTGTTCTCTACCGCTTGAACCCTTACGCCAAAGTACTTCGCAGACAGGAGCTGCGTAGGTATCGCTCACCTGGTCGTGTATACCAACATTCATCATTTCCATTCCTAGTCCGTCAGGTGCGAAAAGATAAGAAAGAGAAAAAGACAGGGTCTGTTGCCGGCGAGGCATTCCTCACAACCCTCTTTGCTCCTTGAGGTGGCTTCTCCGCCGTTGCACTTTACTTGCCTGTTTTCATCTTATTGCCCACATGTCTCATGCGCACCTATATCACGCTTGCAAAGCCTATGAAGAACTTGTCCGTGCTGACGTGTATGTTTGAGATTTTGACATAAGTGATCATGCTCTGCTGCAACATCGGTCGGAACACAAACTCAATGGATTCACAAGCAAGTTGAAAGTGAGAGCGGTACAAAATACTCAACTCGACGTCGCATTTCTCTTCGGGGTATCATGTCCCACCATCAGGATATCGCAACAACTTGACTCTTTTCAGATTCGCCCTCAGTCAGGTTTTCGGAGCCTGTCTTCCTCCTCATCAAGTCCGCGGAAGCAGAACCAGAAGATTATCCTAGTGACGCCCGCTGGGACGGCGACGGATACGTAGTTCCGTACAGCCAACGGTCCAGTAGACAATGCCGTTTCGACGGACAGCACTTTGGTTGGACATACCGTCTAGATCA
>JBBPKO010000005.1:53302-66492 GCA_038089295.1 Xerocomus amazonicus
CCTAATTAACAAATGATATCATTATAGGTACAAGTCTACTTATCTATGGCTTGTAGTATTATCAGATAACCCTAAAGTTGATTTACATATGATGTCTTTAATGTAGGGTAATGCTTTCACTCTGAAAAATATGAGATTTTTGAACACAAGTAATGTTAAAGCACATACTCTCTCTGAGTCTCTAGTAGCAAATGAAATACTTCCTATGGTTGTTCCAAAAAATTCCTCATCTTCATCTAATTGAATGTGATGAAAATAGGACTCTCTGGCAAGCAAGCTTCATCATAGGGTAGATGTTAGCTTTTCTAAAAACAACAAAAAAGTAACTAACTTGGCCATAAAACATGTTGCATAGACTATTAAAGATTTAGTTAGTTGATGGGAAACATCTTCGGTGATCTGTACTCACCACCCCCTGTGGGAAAACTCATCAGTAGATGCCCTGAATCAAGATGAGCTGCTATGAACTTTTCAGAGTCAGTTTAAATATATAAGATGTAGAGCAGCTTGAAGCAAATACTTACAAATGCCAATGTAATTCCAGTAGCTAAGCTGGCACTGATATCAATTAAAGCCTTTTTTTTTGAAATCAATACACATACCTAGTTATTAGTCCAGTCTGAATAGAAAATCTTACTAGTCTTTGAACCAACAAGCTTAGTCTAAATACCACTGAATTAACATTGATTCATAAGGTATATAATTTGACTAACCTTAGAGAACAGGATGTGCTCTTTTTTCTGAGAATGTAACACAAGGATGCAGCAATTGAAATATCTGCAAGGACAGAAAATCCAAGCCAGAATGGCATTATATGCTTTCACAGAGCCCATAGAATAAAAAAACAGAGCAGGCTGATAATAACAAGTAAGACTTACAGTACCTATCTTTCCTCCTCTGAGATTGGAAACAATACTTAGGAAAAATGGAGTGAGATAGGGAGTAGACTGTACTTGCCAGTAAACAACTTACACAGATAGCATGAAGAGGATCCCAAGGGCTGATTAGATATGAGTGTAATCCCTGAACTTTGTGTATATTTCTTACATCCTTCAAAGATCAGAATAATACACTAGAGTTGATAAGTCATATACACATGTTATTGTTCATTGATTTGCACATACAAGGATTATTGAGGATCTTGCATGAGCTACACTAGTTTCTACTACAGTATTGTTAACTTCTAGATCAAAATAAAATAAGCCATAGATACTCACACAGGTAAATGCGACTGATAAAATATGCATGGGTAAGACATGCGGTTATGACCTAAGCCCTATAAATTAGTCACTGTATTAGATTCATAAGGTTACCTATTTACACCAGTTCCAATATACACAGCCCATTCCCTTCAAATAATATTAAAGATACATCAGTTCTTGAAAATTCATTCACATACAATATGACCTGATAGGCAAGATCTGCAGTCAACACAGAATCGCTATTGTGGGCAATAGCGGTTATATGAAACGACAAAGCACTTGTATATTATCTTTAGACAGGTCATGTGGAATTTTTGGGATTTGGCTTGCTTACGCCTGTAAAACTTGTAACATCCTATTTTCATTAGCCGATCCTTTGAACATATTGCACTTGAAAACCGACCATATGAGTACGATCTAGGAGCATACTAGCACGTCAATGCCGGACACTGTCACATCCTGAAAGCACTTACGATGCCCTTGATCCGACAAGAATCACGACCACGAACGGGCGTTTTCCAAAAGTACAGCCCAACTTGGCTTGTTAGTATCACGAAGACACTGGAGAAATGATGGGATTAAAGATTGCAAGAGGGAATGGTAGGGGATTCACATCGACGTTAGCGATAAGCCTGCGGATACGGAAGGGAGACGATTTTCGAGATGGCCAGTGAATACGAATGAAAGCATGCTGAGTAAAGTCATGGGGGAATCGGTGTTGTCTTGTATGTACAAAAAAGACAGTGAGACGTGTGGTTTATGTATCCACGGCGCATTGTGAGCATCCAAGGCGGTACGCTCCATTGCAAGGCTGTTGTTCCAGCGCGCTGAAATCTGATTGAAGCCTGATGGTGCATCGGAAAGAAGGTTAATGTTTGTGACCGTGACAAAGACTACCCACGCCCAATCTGCCACGACCACTGCTCTACAAAACTAAATTGGATTGGGGAGTTAAAGACAACTAGCAACTGGTTCTAGGATGCCCCCGAAGAAGCAAAATGCGCCTTCATCTTCCAAGGTGAAGGAGGACAAGGTGATTCCATCACTCCCAGCCCATCTCTTAGACTGATAGATCAAGGTTTCTTGCAAAGACTTTTGGCTTGAAGAATGTAAGTAGCTTCTTCACTTCCGTGGATGATTGGTGTTGATGGCGATGGTGTCTAGAAAAACAAATCGTCCAAAGTACAGAAACAAGTGAAGCAGATCCAGGCGCAGGCCGCCGTGGCGGGGAAATCAAGGGAGACCCTCGCGAAAGAAAAGGAGAAGGAATTACGTGCCAAGGCCAAGTTGGAGGAAGAGAAACACAAGAAGGAGGAAGCTGCCCTGTTTAAGCCTGTACAAGCACAGAAAGTACCCTTCGGCGTCGATCCTAAGACCGTTCTGTGTGCATTCTACAAGGCTGGGAACTGTGATAAGGGAAGCAAATGCAAGTTTAGCCACGACCTTAACATTGGCCGGAAGGTGGACAAGAAAAATCTCTACGAAGACACTCGGGATGAGCAAATGAAGGGTCCGTTGAGCTCCTATTTCTGATTGGTGTTGATGTGCATAAAAACTCGTTGGCAGATACGATGGAAAACTGGGATGAGGCAAAATTGCGAAGTGTAGTGTTGTCCAAGCATGGAAATCCGCGAACTACAACAGAAGTGCGTACAATGACTCTGGATGTGCCTTGCTCATCGATGTGTGTAGATTGTTTGCAAATACTTCATTGAGGCCATAGAAACGAAGAAGTAATTGCGTATTCTCTCCCAGCATCCACCTTGACCTGGTTTCGGTGTTTCTAGGTTTGGATGGTTCTGGGAATGTCCCAACGGTGGAGAAAAGTGTCAGTACCGGCATGCCCTGCCTCCCGGTTTCGTCCTAAAGTCTGAAAGAAAGGCTGCGGAGGAGGCTGCAAAAGCCAACGTGATATCGTTGGAGGAGTTCTTAGAGACGGAGGTGAATCCTTATATCACAAGGTGACCCGGAGTGCTTATATATTTTAGCGGCACAAATTGGGTGCCAACCTTACCCCAGTTACTCCTGAAACTTTTGCTGTTTGGAAGAAGACGCGTTTGGATAAGAAAGAGGCAGAGGCAGAAGTGTTGCGCAAAGCTAAGGAAGCGCAGCAGGCAGCAGGCAAGATTACTGGCATGAGCGGCCGAGACTTGGTGAGTGCCTCTACGCGCTTTTTCGACAGCTTTGTTTACCTGGGATAAGTTCCAATACAATCCAGAATGGTTCGAAGATCAAGATGAAGGAGACGAGTCAGACGATTTCGATCTCTCTAAATACAGACGTGATGAAGAGGAAGTATACGCAGAACTTCGACAGACAGAGCAGAGTGTCAGTAATCTGCACTTGTATGAAGAAGACGACGCGAACGAGGACAGTAAAAGAGGTGGGTCTGCGGGTGACAAGTAACCCGCTCTTTCTTTTCGTGTTACATTCGCTCTCCTTGCTTGTAAACTCTGGAAAAGACCATTATTCCGTAACGTTTCCGTGACCGCCTCCTACGGTGACTACAATTCAGTTCTGTAGTAGTCATCTTGTCTTTCCCCGTTTTTTTTTTCTAGTTACCAACACGCAGGTTTTATTTCTTGCACGCCTTAAACTATGTCTCGTGTGCCCCAAAGTACTTCTAGACCGACAATCAAAACTACACTAGTTCCTCCGAGCACTCGTTCTCGAGCACCCTCCCCTTCCAAGCCATCCACTAGTGCAATAGCGTCCCCCTCGACGCCTCGCGTTCGCACAAAGTCTGTTCCAAAGTCACCTTCCAAACTAACTCGTCGACCTCCACCGGAAGAAGAGACCCCGACCCCAAAGGTGCCTTTGAACATTAAAGAAGCCATCGCGCTCAAGCGTGCAGAGGCGAAGAAGGCAGCTGCGAGACCCGTTGTTAGCAGTGGTGCTGGTTTCGATAACTTCGACTCCTTGGAGGAACGTGGTTTCGCCCGCGGTTCGTCCAAGAAAGAGGTGGACGAAAACGCTGATCTCGGACGGTGGTCTGTGAAAGAAGCCATCGAGCGTGCTCGTGGTACAGGTATGGATCTTGATTCTCTCCTGCGCCCGGAGTGCCTACCTTACAAGGTATTTGCGGCAGGTTCAATCAATCTTGCATCACGTTCATTGCCGTGCTTGCCGTCTGCCTTGTTTGAGATCCACTTGGGTGTAAAGCCCGACGCGCTGAAGTCGGTCTCTCAGGAACCCCCAATAGGTTCCTCAGACAATGCAGGCAAGCGACCCTGTCAACGGGGGGGTCCTGCGTGGTTTGAAGCACAGGACTTACAAGTTCTGAAAGCATGGAACAATGAGATCATCGAAATCCAGCATGAGATTTCCCTCTTCGGTTCTCTCAAGTCGATTGATGTACGTGTGTTCTACCTGGAATTAGTGTTCTCAACTTACAACCTTACCACCAAAGCTGCATCAGAACAAGATTTACGCTCTACCGGACACTTTTGCAGACTTGACGGCCCTCACGAGCCTTGATCTTTCGCATAACACGTTAACATCGCTTCCTATCAATGTGTTCGCACTTCCTTCACTCTCCGCCTTAAATCTGTCTCACAACTCTCTCGTCTCCCTCCCATTTGGTGAACCGTTTTCGGCTTCTGCTCGTTTGTCTCGAACAGACGCTTTTAGTTCTGGAGGTTTCTTTGGTTCAGTGATCACCCGTGCCAATGTACCATTACCACGCCTTCTGTCACTAGACGTATCATTCAACAAATTGGTAGCTTCTGCTATCGACTACAAGAATCTACCCTCTGCATTGTCCAAAGTTGACCTGTCTTCGAATCCCATTGCATCTGGGAACGCTGAATCTTCGGAGCTTATGCGAGCTCTCGCGGGTCTCCGCCAGTTGAAGGAACTTCGTCTGGCAAACGCAGATATCGGTGACAATGCTTTCCCGTCTAAACTCTTCACGGATGACACTCAGAGTTTCTCTTCGTTACGTATCCTTGATATCGAAGAGACGCGTGCAACTGCTGAAGCTGTATCATTGGTATTTGCTGGTTTGAAACAGTCACTCACTTTCGACATGACGGCTGACGAACCGCCGGAAGGCACTCTTCGGATCACTGTGGGGAAGAAAGTCTTGAAAGAAGCCTGGGAGATCGAAGCAGAGCGTAGGACAAGACACAAAAGCGGACGGTCCCTTGGTACTGTAGGTGCACAAACAGATGTTCCAGATCGTTCCTCGCGCGAAGAGCCAGTCAAAGAGCCATGGGAGATTGAGGCCGAACGGGGCTTGCTGACCGAGGGTGGCCGAAGGCGTGCAAGAGCGGCCGCAGTGACAGCGAACGGCACATCGTCTGAGGAGAAACGAAGCTCGTTGCCAGGCATCGGACGTCCAAGCTCGCCACCACCTCAGGGTGCTTCGTCGTCGACATTCAATTTGAGCAATCCTCAATATTACTACGCTGCAACTCAAACACTCACCCTCCCAGCCTCTGCGCCTCTTGCGAAATCGCACGCAAGATCTTTTTCCCTTGCCACATCCGCTTTGACTGCCCATAGCACCCCAGGAAAATCCGATATTGCTTTGCCTACTCCGAGTATTCCTGTCGCAGCAATATCTTCACAGTCATTTGCTCGGGTTCTCAAGATCCTCATACTCAGCAATAGGAAACTAGACCTCTCCGTCTCGTTACCTTGTTGCGAACCCGAAATGGATGCTGCACTGATACCAACGCTGGAAGAACTTGTCCTGGATGGCTGTGGTTTCGCTGACAGTGTCACAGTGATGCGCCAAGTCGAGAGTGAGGCGACCCCCGTCAGGTCGAGCGAGCCGCTTTTACCGTTGCTCACGAGGCTGTTTCCCAACTTGAAGACGCTGGACGTGTCGTACAACGCCCTGACGTCTGCTGCGCTGCAAAAAGATGTGTTGATGAGCCTCGTCATGGCATCGGACGCTAGTCGTACGGGACTGAGGCAGCTCCGACTCCGAGGGAACCGCATCACGACGCTGGACGGCTTTCAGCAGCTGGCTGAGATCTTCAAGGGTCACCGTTCTGTTCCTGATTGGAAGCTCGAGGAGTTGGACTTGAGGGACAATGAAATCGCCAAACTACCGCCGGAACTTGGATTGCTGCCCTTGGATGTCTTTTTGGTGGATGGAAATGTGTGAGTGACCCCTTGTTGATCATCGAATGCACGTATCTCAGTCGTTTTTGCATCGCCAACAGTTTCCGAATTCCTCAAAGGAGAATATGGGAACGTGAAGGGACCAAGGGCCTACTGAGCTGGTTGCGCGGGCGCATAGAATGAAGTACATTGTGCCTAATCAGGCTTGCGATGTATACCCTAGTCTAATAGCTTTGTGATGCATAATCTTGCCCACCGGATTTGTCCATCTCGAAGGGTCAGACAAAGAATGAATCGGTTGGTTCAACCAACCAGTGCTAGTGATGATAGAAGCCATGGCTCACAGCACCAAGTTATGTATATCAATAGCTCCATTCAACTTAAATAGAGACAATGTGAGTAGCAGATACCGATCTTCGTCAGAGCTGCTGACGAGTGCTCTCCATGACACTGTCTGCTGACGATTGTTGAATCCACATATCATGGTACAGCCCCCCCAGACGCAATAGTTCCTCGTGTGTGCCCTCCTCTACAACTTGGCCATCCTTGAGAACTATGATTAGGTCTAATAGTATCGAGGTCGCGTTTTTCAGGGATCAGCAGAAAACAAACCGGACTCAAAGACTTGCCTGCTTCAACTACAGTGCGTAGTCTATGCGCGATGAATATGCTTGTCCTGCCACTATGTAACAGGGCGTTATTGATGCTCTTCATGATCTCTGCCTCGGTGTTGGCATCAAGGGCGGACGTCTATGGGGACACGGGTCAGCAACAGCCCCAAAAAATCTTTTAAAAAGACTTACAGCCTCATCAAAGAACAATATTGGAGGATCCTTCAACAATACACGTGCAATTGCCAGTCGTTGTTTCTCGCCTCCCGAGATCATGAGCCCCCGCTCACCAACGGTTGTCTGATACCCATCCGGTAGACTCATGATGGTATTATGAACGCTTGCCATGCCAGCCGCCGCCTTTACTTCCTCGTCCGTTGCATCGAGGCGTCCATAACGTACATTGTGCATGATGTCGGAATGAAAGAGAGGTGTGTCCTGTGGAACAACACCCACTGCTCTACGGAGGCTTTCAACTTTCACGTCCTGGATGTCTTGGTCGTCAACGAGAATACGGCCAGAGGAAGGATTGTAGAATCTGAATAGAAGTCGAAACACGGTAGATTTTCCACAACCCGAGGGCCCTACAATGGCCACCTTCTTGCCGGCTGGAACAGTAAAGGAAAGATCGCGAAAAATAGGACGGTCAGGGTGGTAACCGAAGTTGACGTTTTCAAAGCGAATAGAACCGCCTTTCAATGTCAGCGACCCTGCTTCAGGCTTGTCCTGCGTGGGAGTAAAAGGCAGATCTAGAATATCGTCAGAATGCCTACCTTTACCGGTGCATTCTCGGTTTGAAGAGTGAACAATACTTCCATGTCCAACAAATTCTGTCTGAGCTCACGGTATATACTGCCCAAGAAGTTGAGGGGAAGAGATAGTTGGAATATCAACTGATTGACCATGACGAGATCACCAACAGTCATGGTCCCTGATATCGCTGCATTAGACGAGTAAAGCAACCTGACCGGCATTCTTACCATTCAGGACACCCTGTGCAGCCAAAAACATGGTGGTTGTCAATGCTGTGGAAAATATTACGTTTTGACCCGAATTGAGGTATGCCAAGGAGGTGGTGATCAAGACGGACGATTTCTCATATTGCCTTAGATGGGCGTCATATTGCGCGATCTCGAATTTCTCGTTGTTGAAATGCTGCGGAAGGAAGCATATCATCAAGGGCTCAAAAGGAAATGAAGAGAGGAACAGACCTTGACTGCCTCGTAATTTATGAGGGTGTCGACAGCAGACGAAGCAGCCATATTGTCAGCCTTGTTCGCATTGCGTCGAAATTGTGTTCTATGAGTCGTGTCAATATTGGCAAGAACACACAGTCTTTGTGCTGACCGCCAAGAGGTAGTCCGGACAGTAAACCAAGTATATGCGGCCAAAGTAGTCGCCGTTACCGCGGCAAAGTCCCAGCCAAATTTATACGTCTAGAGAGTAATCTATGAGACGCAGATAGAAGGCAGGCTTGCACCTACAAGGATGCCGCAAACCATGGATATCTCCAAGGCAGTTGGGACAATACGAAATAAGATAGCTTGCAGCATGAATGTGATGCCCCTGCCGACTTGTCAGGCCGAACAGTTTATACTGGGAGAGAAAAACAAACTTTGTACCACGATCAATCGCACGGGTGAGTCCACCTGTTTGTCGGGAGAGATGGAACTTGAGGTTGAGATTAAGCAGGTGCTCGAAAGTCTCGCGGGAGACCTTGCGTATAGCACGCTGCCCGATGTTTGCAAACACCGCATTTAAAAGCTCTCCGAATACGGTCGCTCCGATGCGAGCGGCACCATCTGGGTTGTGTGAGGAGATTGGGGTTATGTGAAGAAAGTGGCTACGCACAGCCAAGGATGAGCGAGCCTGCGACAACCCAGACGGTTGAAGTAGATGAGACGTCGAGATTGAGAGCATCGATGACATCTTTGAAGAATTGAGGGACTTGCACGTTTAGTACCTTGAGATGGGTGGTGAATGCCAGCGGCGTAGGTGTAGGGGGGAAGAAACCTTTCCACCGATGAGGAGGGCGAACCCGAAAACGACCCGAAAGCGAGTATTCCAGTCGTGCTTTGGCCAGACGTTGCCAATGAGCTTGCGCACGACCATCCAGTCCTTGCGGCGCTGCTCCTTGGCCGTCACGCGTTCGGGAGCATGTTGGTCGCGGAGGGGGACAGAAGTGGAGAAAGGGAACGAGAGCGGTGTCGTACAAGGGCGAGGACGGAAGCGGTGAAAATACAACGGGGATTGTCTCGGAAAGGACGCCTTTGAGAGTGCAGCACGACGGCAGACACTCGCGAACATGGACCAGCACTGCTTACATTCCAGACAGACAATGCAATGGTATATTCCTATGCAACTGGCAACCGAGCTTTATTCAAGCGCCAACGTTCTAACGCATAGTACAGATACAACATCGAGTGGACAGCGATAGTGATGTCAGCTACAAACATGTCATATGTAGTGGTACAAGGATGCGATACACCGGAACTGAATGGTTATCATATCAGAACTTACAATAATATGTGTGTGTATGAACCAAATCATAGGGTCGTACTTCATGCCCATGCGTCGCGACTCCACCATCGCTTGTCCGCGCCTCCGACGGCCCACTCGGAAATGCTGTCCGTGGTGGCGACATATATCATCCCACCCCGAGGATCGAAGCAGGTTCCCGCGATATCCAAATCTGGGTTCACTGTCTGTGCCGCCACAGAACTAGGGCGCGTGGTCGTGCGGCGGCCGGAATGAGGCAAATATCGGGTACTTGTATATCGCCCGAAGGCGGTGCTCCGAGGTAGAGCGGGGGGCGACTGCGGTGGAAGGTGGATGGAGGGCGGCGGAGAAGACGAGCGGGAAGGTGCATGCGATATACAATCCGTTTCTGGCTCGTCCACATCCATGCTGTCTACGTCTTCCCTTGCACCGACACCGACGTCATTGTTGCCGTAGAAATGTGGACTAACAGTGCCTCGCGTGGTGGGCTGTGGATACACATCTGCTCGGTGCGCAAGGTAGGCACGGACTGCCCGACGAGAAAAGGCCTCTCGAATATTCTCCTGTATCGCGCTTTCCCCAAGGGGTAAGCCAAGCATGTCACTGTAGTTATAATGCTCGCCGTCCTCGCCATCCCGCCGTCGCAAGATCCGATGTGGGTGTCTTCGTGTGGTCAGGAATCCACTGCTGGGCAATGAGTTGACGTACAAACTTTCTTCCATGGTCCGAACTGCACGTGGTGATCGCATGCCTTGCCTAGCGGGTGGCGTAGGGTGTGTCGTATCGGACGCTGAAGGAGGACAGGACAGTGTCAGACGTGAGACCTCTCGCTCCACGACAGGAATGCGAATGATGTCCTCTGCCTCGAAAGTGCGAGCATCAATCACGTGAAGGAGGTTTGTATGCTAGAAGCCAGGTGAGCAACAATGCGTATGTTTCGTCGCAAGGCAAGTCTGACCTCTGTGAACGTCATAACCTCATGTCCAGGGAGACCATGTGCACCACCAGCACCAAACTTGACATTCCGGACGCCCCATCCGGGGGCTTTCGAATTACCTCTCGTCCAATCCCATGGATCGTCGCTGAGCATATTGCTTCCTCTCCCACTTTCGAAATGCCCGACTGGGAACCTGGTTTTGTCTGTCTGAATGACCTTGAGCGGTTTTGTACTACGCACGTCCCAGATGGCGACAACGCCTTCTTGGGAAGCGACTGCGAACCTCATACCATCGTGTGAAAACGCAGTGGAGAAAGACGCGGAAAGCGAGGACGAGTAGAGTCTTGCGTCTGGAGGGGGAACGTTGAGGGTGACAATAGGGGCAAACGTGACGGAAGAACCGCCGGTGAGGTGATGGAGGTAAATCCGGGGTGAGTCCCCGACGGATAGGAGTGTTCTCCCGTCTGGGGATATGGAGGCTGGGGGCAGATATGAGGCCACCGCATGAAGACAAGAAGGGCATATAAGACACGTACAATGATTAATAGGTTCATCAAGCTTTAGGTTCCCGGATTGGCGGAGATCCTCTGGGGATGATTCGCAGCGGACACCGATGTCGTAGAAGCGCACCGTACAATCGTTGTTGCTGACGACAAGGCGGGGCTCGACGCTGCTCTGGGCAGATCTTGTCAGACTCAGTGAAGTTAGTAAGACAGAGTTGTTGATGGAACCATGGAGCTTCCTAAAGTACTGCCAGATTGGATTGCTGCGATGTGACGGGGAAGCATCGTTTCTGTTTTGAAACCGTGAAGAAGGCTGGTGAAGGGAGAGATGTATTTCTGCGTCCTGGCCACCTGCTGCAAGGAGGAAGGTGTCTGAGCCGGGAAGTGGAATGGAGGAGAGGGTGTTTGGGTTGAAGGGGAGGTTTGCGATGCTCCGGACGGGCTAGAGGGTCGCGGGTGAGACGATGCGCGAGGATGATGTGTTGGTTACACACGGTGTCGGGACTGTATAAATCGTGCTCTACGATGGAGCGACCCTGTACGTAGTTGACGAGACCTGGCTGCTGAGGACAAATGATGAGATCGCGTAGCTGGCTGGAATGTGGGTCTGAGGTGGTGTTCAGTGAGGGAGATTTTCGTGGACGTACACATGGCCGATGGAGACCTCTGCGGGTAGAATGGTCGTCGGTGTGGTGGACACCAGCACGGCAGACATGATGATGAACGACCGAGTGGGGGGGGTGGGGTTTGTGCCCTCGGCCCGTCATTGACCCGCGTGAGATCACGTGATCAAGAAGGTTGGGACACCGCACATACAAAAAGTCGACGATTCCACATTGACGACGACGGACGACGATGAGCACCGACGAACCCGAACAGGCTATCAGCCAGGCGAAGTCAAAGTCAGCGAAGAAGCTGAGACCGGCCAGGAAACAGGTTAAACCCGGCGACGTCGAGAAGAAAGAGACTGTGCAGACGGGCAAGGAGTACAGTCAGTCTTTTCACCACATCCCGTGTCGTATGCCGTCTAACGAGTTACAACAGACATCTGGTACAATAAATGGGCTGGTGGGGATCGCGAGGACAACTACTCAAAGTGAGCGGTCCTGATAGTCTTGCCGTCTCCGATACCAACGACACCTCAGTAAAGTCAAGTCACAAACGCGATGTAACGTCAAGAAAGACAGCGGTCTCACGCGTGCCCACCAAACTGGCATTCGATACTGTTGTCTCTTTTTTGCACGCGGATGTTGTCCCTACGGTTGGGAATGCAACTACCTGCACATTCTCCCCGATGTCGACAACCCGCTACCAGACAGCTCTAAGGACTGTTTTGCGAGAGACAAGTTTGCTGATTACAGAGATGACATGGGCGGTGTGGGTAGCTTTAATCGCCAGAACCGCACATTATACGTGGGTCGAATTAAGGAGACCGGACCTGGACCCGAAACGGAGGAGATCGTCATCCGTCACTTCAAAGAGTGGGGAGAAATTGAGCGCAGTATGTTTTCTTTCTTTCTCTGACATGCATAATGGTCAGCCGCTGATCATGACTAGTTCGGGTACTACAGTATCGAAGTGTTGCATTTGTGACGTATGTATCGGAACTCAGCGCACAGTTCGCGAAAGAAGCGATGGCGTGTCAATCACTGGACAATGACGAAATTCTCAATGTCCGATGGGCGACTGAAGATCCTAACCCCGTGCAAAAGGTGGCTGAAAAGCGCCGTCTGGAAGAAGTTGGTCAGGAAGCCATCAAAGCCCGCATGGATCCCCGGATTGTTGAAGCAATGCGGGCAGTGCGTGCCCTGGAGGAAGGTGATGTGCTGGACGAGGAGGGCCACTTGGTGGAGGGGGAGGACAGTGAGGCCGATACCAATGGTTGGCGCGAGCTGAAACGAAGGAGGATAAAAGACACGCCACCAACGCCGCCGAATGAGGAGACGTGCAAACCAATAGGGCTGTTGAGCGCTGATACACTCGAGGGGCTCAAATACTTTGCGGAGATACGGAATCGGAACGGGACTGCACGGAGGGAAGGGATGGTGAACAAACCGGTGACAACGGAGCTGGGTCTAGCAGGATATGGAAGCGATGGGGATGAGTGAGTGTGTTTTTCTCGTTTACGTTCCGACTCTGTCTTGTGCAGGGGCGTCATAGATGACGAATGGAACGAGAACGGATACAATCCACCAGGTGGCGTGTGCCTTGGCTTATTGGCAGGCTTCCCAAAGCCTCGTGTGTCTTCGTAGGATTACAGCCACTGCCAACATTCCCGCCGTCGAGTGCACAGCGTAGCAAAAATGGTAGTATCTGTACGTGATTATATACTAATAAACATCGGCCGTTGGCTGGGTCGAGACAC
>JBBPKO010000005.1:80676-134669 GCA_038089295.1 Xerocomus amazonicus
CTAGGTTTAGAACGCCTAAAGGAAATCTAGATCATACCATCTGAACCAATGAATCTGGTCACGCTTCAGTAGAAGCCCCTCTCCGTCTCCTCATCCCCGCGCTGAATGCGTGTTGGAGAATGCACCCACTTTCTCTGGAGGAAAACGTCGATGTCCTCAGGTCGTCACCCGCGCTCTGCAGATATCTTGCAACCCAAGAGTGTCCACCTCTCTCAATTTTTCTCCTTTTGCAAGATTCGAAAGAGGTTTTTGGATCGATCCACTCCCCGACCATTTTCCTTCGGACACACCGAACACCCGTCTCCCTGTCGATTAAGCATACGGTACCAGAAATGCTGGTCTATGCATTCCCGTGTTATTGACTCTCCCCGGATTTCTTTTTAGTATTCTCAGCTTGTGCTACACGTGTCACGGCGTGTGGTAACCTTATACGAGAATGACCTTCGGACATTGTTTATTGAAAGTGAGACGCAGGCGACAATCACATCCTGCTGCTGTGACACCAGAAATGAACCCGCGAGTGGTCAAGAAAGACAGTGCCGCCGGTTTCTGGCATAACCTCACTGCCCCTGAGGGAATGAACGTCTCTATTCTGCCTGGAGTTCCCGTTTTCGACCGGTGACAGTTAAGCTACCGACCCGATTTTTAGATCCCGTGTGTCAGCCTCGGCAGTCGCCATAGGTGCACGGACACCGGATTATGGTGCTCCCTAGCGATGTATCTGCTAACGAGCAGAGTAGAGGCTCCACGCTATCCGCACCTTTTCAAGTGACAGACGCGTTGCGCGTGTGCTTCGCATTTCCAAACCATCTTTCGTGGAGGTAGTGTTTTCTGAAGGCGAGTGCCCGACTTTGCTAAAGGAAACGAGACTTGGGCGTCGAGTGGATTGAATGTTCATTCTGCACTTCTAGCTCCCATGCAAAGTTCTTTGTCTAGCAAAATGTTTGCACAAATCATGCAGTCCTACGCAGGCAGGAGTCCCGTCAAATGCCAGGTTTTAGAACTTGTATTGGACAAAATGTCTGGGCCAGTATCTTTGGAACTGTCCTTCATACTATTCCGAGACCAAGAGTGATCACGAATACCGAAATCCTTCATGCAACAGGGTTCATAAATGGTCCAGTCCATGAGTCCTTGAGGAATAAACTCGCGCTAGACACAACTAGTTCATAACGTTTGCTGCGTCTTGTGACCGATACCATGCGGTGTACATTAATTTCACTACATTACACTGGGATTGAATCGAAAAGTTGTGTGTCCTTGACAGATAATATCGGTTATGTTTGGAACGTGTTGAACGTGCCCTCAGTGCCTTGAATTTTGTCATGGTCTGCTAGATTGGCCTGCGCCTCGTATACGGTTATCACAGGATCGTTCTTTCGCTAAGCACGGATGTGAGATCGGTGAATACTGTCGACAAGATCTCACGCACCTGAGTCCAATGCCCTTGGAACCCGATGTAATACACTCGTGTCGAATCGGCTCCTCGACTCGATGGGATGAACAGAGTCACGGAAGACACGTTGGTGAATTTCGCTGCTCTATCAAGAAGTGATTCAACAAGATGAGTGGATGGGGTCCACAACGAGTCGAAATGAAGACGTGCCTCACAGCGTATTCACCTACTTCTCGCCCAACCGCGACCAAGAATTCCTGTGTGGGATTCTTGTCCAAGACATCGTCAAAATCCAGGCTTGGCTCATTTGCAAACTAGATCACAAAAGAAAAGCAGCGACCAGGAATAAGATGACGAAACCTCGACGTCGGGGTCTGCATACCAGAACGACTTTTTGTGGAGTCTGATCGCCAGGGCCGGCTTTTAGAAGGAGCGACCGAAGTTTGACCGAGCCAGTAAACGGAACGCGAATGATTCTGCACAGAGGGGCCAAATCAACGCCAGTTGACGGTTAACCGCTGTTTCAAGTTCTCACAACTGATCATCTGCATCAGATTCTAGATACTGTTGCAACGTCAGTACCAGATGAGCATGAAGCGATTCTGTGCTCGTACCACGTCTTCGTTCGTTCGCTCGTGCCATGGTTTGATGACGCTAGATCCTGGCCCTGTCCCATTCAATGCAACGACGTGCGGCCGATCGATATAGGGAAACAGGTTGTCACTTGGTGCAAGATCTTCACTGTCATGGTCATGGTCATGATCATTTCCGTGGTTATGGGCGTGATGGTGATGGTGACTCATAATCAAGGCGCCGAAATTAACTTTGCGGTATTCCGCACAGGCTACACACTGGACACATTCTCAACTATGTTGGGTGTATTGTTCAATCGTTCTGCTGTACTATGGACTCCTTCACTTTAGCGCAAGCATCCTTCAAAGCATTTGCGATCACGTCAAAGTCGGATATCTATGAAAGCATGATAAAGAACAAGAGTAACACGGATATTCGGTACAAACCTCATTCCAAATCTGCGCGCTGCATCTAACCCACCATTTCTCGTTGTGTCTAAATGTTAGGGCATAACACTGCCATTGGAGTAACAAGGTATCAATAAAGATTTGGTGGACCTGGGCGGAATGCTCAATTTCACCAGGGAGGGGTAGTTCCACGTTGACCTTTATCGGTGTCAGCCAAACAACTGCAGAGCGGGTGTCGTGCACAGACCATATTGAAAGTCAGATCGCCTTCCGGATCCAGAAGGCTGGTCCCGAGACGGTCTGCGAGATGTTTTCCTCCCGCGACTGCGAGTTCGCGCGTATACTTGTTAATTTTGTGTTCACCACCCAACCATTCTCTAAAGTCGATCGCTGCAGAATAGTCAGAGCAGAGGTTTGTAGAATGTCTATCAACTGTGTTGACCTGCACTGATACTCAGCTGTGGGACATAATCGATTGTTCCGGTCCCTAGAAATAGCTGAGCGGCGGAATTGTTGAGGTGGTACTAGCGCACATTCAAAGAGCTTGACAAAGTCCTGTGGACCCTGATAATCGTCGTCATGTGGCGATTTATAGGCGAATGGAGTTGGGATCGACGACTTGATGAAATGCTGGTTTCTGTCTTCCCCCAAACTGAGCAATCAGGGATCGATGAAATGAGAGCTTGGTCAGACCTCTTCGGAACGTAAAGAACGGCACTGCTCCGCTTCGAAAAAAGCCACTTGTGGCAGTTCTTTGAGGAATTTCACCATAATCGTTCTAACGGGGTAAAAGGAGGACATACAGAAACCCAAAAATCGGGCTGTGCTTCGGACAGGTTGATGTCCAACTCTTGACCAATTGAGTGAGCGCCATCCACGACGCTGATGACCCCAGACTCTCGGCAAATTGCCACCATCTCTTTCCAGGGGAGCGCAACTGCCGGGAGCGAGATGATAGAATCAATGATTGCGACAATCTTCCTCTTCCGTGTTGCGTCACCATCTTTCGTCAGCTGCTGGATGTGGTCTTGGAAATCTTGAATGATTTTGGCACGTTTTGTTGGGAACTGAAGATTGAATGTCGACAGAGTAGGGTAAGGTGGAAGATCTGCGATATATTTGAGTGCCTGGAACACGGAACCGTACGTTGTTGTTGCTGAGTGGAAGAGTAAGAGCAGATAATAACGTGGTATGCTCGATGATTGCACCTCCGAGCAAGATATCACCCTCGTTGAAGCTGAAATTGCGCAGGACGGTCTCGATACCGTGCGAGGTGTTGTTTACTATGACGCACTCGTCCGTCTGCGCCCCAATGAGCTTGGCCACGCGTTCTCGGACACGATCCAGATGGTTGATGTAAGTAACTCTGATGAATCTGTCCGGGTTTGCCTCTACTTCGTCGGTCATCTCGTCGCAAAAGGAGCGAACGGGAAGTGGTAGTGAACCATAAGAACCTGTGAAAAAGTGAGGCCACCAAAGATCATATCGGACGACAGGACAGACCGTGGTTGAGGTTGACATAGTTTGGTTCAAATCCAAACAGTGCGCGCGCATCACGTCCGAATGGCGGCGGCGAGGTCTTGTACAACTCGGTAGACCATCTGGAAGGTGCCGGTGACTTTGGAGTGGCCATGGACAACTGAACCTGACTTATCTGGTATCGACACTTTATATCCCTCGTTTATACCATCAGCTCTCGCTTCTCTCCACCGATGGTGTTTGCTTTTTTCTATGGAACGTTGATACATCCAAAGATATTGAAGCGGGTCATCGGACAGGATGTGTCCCACCTACGTATCAGACCAGCACTTTTACTCGTGCGTCGTCGTCCATTTGAATACGATGGTACTCCCTCACACGGACGATCTTGTAGGACTACACCAGGCATAACATCAATGTAGACGATTACCATGTCACGGTGCTCCATCGTCGCTCACTCTTTGTAGGGTGCAGATTACCCGTGCATAGTCCCCTACTCTGAAAGTCGTGTCATATTTAGCGGCGATCTCGCACCTGAGGAAAGATCTGTGAGGGGAACGCTGGTTGCGGGACTTTCCGAGAGGGACATGAAGCTATTGGACATGTTCGAGGGGGATGTGAGTACTAGCAGCCTAATTGACTGGGCGAACGAATGACCACCGGTGTGATCAGGAGTATAGACGGGAACTGGTTCAAGTATACCCACTGGGCCCCGAAGTTGCCCTCGATGACACGACAGGGTTGACACCTCCGCCTCCGTTGCCTCCCCTTGATGAGCTGACAGGTCCGGTAGAGGTGAACACATATGTGTGGTGCGGTTCGTTGTCTGAGCTGCAGCCAAGGCTATGGACCTTTGAGGAGTTTGTCAGGGAGAGTGCATGGAAATGGGTCGGCCCTGCGTCTGAAAGTAACCAATACTACGACAGTGAAATCGATAGACGTCTCTGCACAGCGTAGCCAAAGACATCAATGCCTTGTACTTCCACCTCCAAGTCGGCTTATATTTATATTTTATTGTAGCACTCACAACAGCACAAGATGTCCGCGACACCGCTGCTACCAGCGGGGGTAGCAACAATCCACACCATTTCCCGACGCACTGCGGCGTATTTTAACAGTCGCATCCCCCTCCGGCAGGTTCTCTCAGCCTCGGTCATCGCTGCCTTCCTCCTCTTCGTTTTCACCGCCAGCATCCTTGAAGAAACCGGTTTTGGATTCCCTTGGAAACACCCAGGTTGGGACCACCCCTACTGACCCGTCCTCGAGTCGACTGACTGAGCCTCTCAAGACGTCGTGTTTCCAGATTTTTCTCACATCGACCATATCTTCCGGACCCTTCCACCATCCCATTTTCCTATTTGTACGTCACAGGAACCCCCTTGCAAACTGCGTATTTCATTATCGCTATCATCCTAGATCCGGGTGATCATAAGCGTATTGTCGCCGTCGGAGACATTCATAGTATGAACCAATCGCTAAGGTGCCCTCTCACGTCACCACTTTATCCTTATACTCTGCTCATCGCCCCATAGCGATTTGCTCGCCAAGATCTCCTTCGATCCACAGTCAGACACTTTAGTCCACTTGGGCGACCTCGTCCCCAAGAGTACCAAGGTCTCAGGAGGTCCCCTCTTGAATTTCATGTCGACAAGCAACATTCTCGGTGTCCGTGGCAATAACGACCAGACAGTCATCGAGTGGAGGGCTTGGATGGACTGGATTATATCCCTTCCCGACGGCAGAAAGTGGCTAGAGGATGTGGACTCAAACTGGCCTCACATCGACGGGGACGAGTCCAACCCCGGATTCGATGCCTGGCTCAAGAAGACGCATCACAAGTGGGAAGCTTACGTGCCCAGCGGTTGGAAATTGTTGGGGAATCACTACAAAGCGGCCCGCGACATGTCCCGGAGTGACTACGACTACCTCCGCTCTCTACCTTTGGTCCTCCATGCACCGACAGCGCACACTTACTTCGTTCACGCCGGGTTGCTCGCTGCGGATCCAACCCGCGAACTCGACGATCCCAAGCAACCGCTTTCTCATTGGCCCGCTACTTCGGACCCGGAAGAAGAAGAACTTGCGCTTCGGAGGCTTCAGGAAGTGGCATTGCTCAATGAGATTCCCCAGAATCAAGACCCCTGGGTTTTAATGAACATACGAAGTCTGTCAAAAAATGGAAAAGTAGAAAAAAAAGGCAAGAAGGGTGCGCCGTGGTCTGAGGTGTGGAATGATATAATGGGCAATTGCGTTGGCTTCTCTGTGGATCCTTCCAAACGCAGCTCAAAGACGCACGTCCCTCTACACTGCTTTCCATCAATGGTAATATATGGTCATGCTGCAGCTCGAGGTCTTGATGCGAAGCGATGGTCAGTTGGTCTGGATACAGGATGCGTAAGTGGTTCGTGCCCATTATTTTTCGTGCCTACTGATTAGGGTTCTCTCAAGGTATATGGTCGACGCCTGTCTGCTATCGTTCTCGACGCTCAGTCACTTTTGTTCCAGACCCACTCAGAAACTATCGATCGATCATTGCAAGATTCCCGCATCCCTTACGGTGACGGAGGAACGGCCCAAACCATAAGCGTAAAGTGCCACACATAGGCCATTTCATCGCAGTGACACGCATTTAACATATTCTTTACATGGCATTCCCCCCGGGATTCATATTAAGTGATGAGTTCCTTGCAGTAACACACTATGATAGACATTTGCACGAATTTGCTATAACCAGCTGTTTTGTGCGCTTGCGATATGTAATCCATCCATGAACCCGAATAATCGGGCATTTATAATCAGACAATGAATCGCAGATTGGTATCCTGACAAGGGCAGATATCAACCCTTTATTTCGGAACCTGATCGCAAAAGCAACTTACGATGGGGTGCGAACTCGAAAACTAGTACGATCAGATCAATGAGTCCCACTCAGAGCTGACAGGAACACACCTGAGGCTTCTGGCTATATTTTTCGCCGAGAATCCACCTATGTGCGATTCAGAAGTATGAAAAAAACAGAGATTCGGTGTACTCACCTCATCTCCTGGAGGAGCTGTAGGTAGCTAGGGTTCGGGTTTCGTGCTGTAAGAGTATACCCCAATCGCGACAATCAGCTCAGCGTAGCGAGAACACATACCAAGTACTGTCAGAAAAGCCTGGAATCATGTCAACGAAGCGCTCCAGGGTGAGAAGAAGTGGGAAACACGCACGTCACTCATTGCGCCCACGCTACGGCCACCGATGTCGGCATCAGCGCTCGTCTGAGAGTCTTTGCAACCACTCCAAGAAATCTGTGTAAAGGTGGTAAGGGCTTGAATCGTAATGGGTGTGGAGATCAAGATATCTTACCACGTCAGCGGCACTTGTTCTCGTTGCTTTTGTATATTCGTAGGCCTTCTGAGAACTTCCAGAGGCGACGTGGAGGAGGTCTGACACGCCGTGAATCACACCACCTACGTCACGCCTCTGAAAGGAATTAACAGTAGAAAACAACCCCTTTGCTGCTCCAATCGACATATTGGGCTCCTTGAGTTTCCCCTCCCTGGAATACTGCGCGATTGATATTAGAGACGTACATGCATGTTCAACTTGTGACAATTACATACCGTGTATGGGAGATCTGAGAATAAAGGTCAATGTTGGTTTACGTAGAAATCAGATGCGTACCTAATGCCGAGCCAGAGTGGCATGCCTATCCAGAGGTGAGCGTTCAGACGACATGTTTGAAGGTTGCTTACATCAAAGATAGCTGTTAGGCGACAGCCGACGGGAAGAACGCTAACCATAATCCTGTGCATGTCCTGCAGCAAGCCTGAGATGCAAACCGTAGGGTCTAATATCACGACAAACATCATCTACTATGTGAGATGTCATCTTAAAATCCACAGGGTATATAACTGAGAACAGGAGAAGTGGGTCAAGGTTCGGATGGGGACTTGAATTGGCTTGCCTTCGTCATATCCATCCTCTTCGTCGCCATCTAGATCCTCAGTTTGTCCTCCATGTCCCGAATCTATGCAGATAGTTAACATAACAATCTTATCATACCACGGATGACAACATGCAATGGAAGAAAAGGGAGTCGTTCGGCCGAGCATCCCTCACAAGCCAGTGCATTCCATCGATCTGGTGGGATGTGAGGCCGTCTGCAATCCTTCTGGAGGGGACGAACCATGTTCTGCCGAGTTGGCTGTTGACGAGGGTGCGAGGAATCGTCTGTGAGTACTACCATATCCTCCTCTTTGTAGCCACGTCCTGCCATGTACATTAATGTCGACCGCTATAAGAGAAGGATGGTGAAGCAAATTAACCTAAGAGAAATCGTTTCATGCGGTGTACATCTTGTATACAGCCCCGGAGTTGTTCGGGCTGACCAATGTAGTTTATGCCGATCTGTAGGGAAATGCCGAGCGTCAGAGGTGTATGTATGGAAACTCAAAAGGACACCGTACGAGGAAAGCCTTCTTTCTCCCGTTGCATTGTGAATACTGGAAGTAACCTGTCTGCGCCTGTTCACCTGGAACTTGTTGGAGACGGTACGACTGTTGACCATTGGGAGGCATGGGTGGAGGCCCCGGAGGGGCTTGGTACATTGCATGGCCAAACGGTGGAGGACCCGGAGGTGGCGCAAATGTTCCAGAATAAGGAGATCTCCCGAACGTGGGTGAAGTCGGATGTGAAGCATATCCAAAGGGATGATTGTTTGGTGGTGGGTATTGCGTGTACGTGCTTGAAGGAGCCCCATTGTTGTACGCCCATGGAGCCGGGGAGCTTAATGAATACGAGGAGTTAGATGTTTGACTGTATCATGTCACGGGGCTTACTTGGGACCCGAAGCACTGCTAGAGTATTCAGAGCGACCAGGCCACATAGTTTGATCAAAGCTACGGTTGAACGTTGGACGTCGTTTCGCGAGTAGTATTTGGCGATGAGGGTTGGCGTAGAACCTTAGTCACCGTGTTTGCCACGCATTCACAATCATGAAGGCTAGTTGAGTCGACTTTCTGTCCTCCAGTTGCAGATCGTGCGATATCATTCATGCATCGAGTCTTACCCGTCATTGGTAGACATCCCAGTGATTGATTCTGACACAGCGCACAGATTGAAACCCTCCAGGATGTGTTGAATCCAGGCTTTATCGTCTCAGCTAGCCAAGTTGGCGACAGTTTTTTCAAAACTTTTCAGGTCCCAATTGAATGCCTGGTGTCAGTAGACGAGTTGGGTGCAGCGTCAAAGTTTGCATGACAGTGACATTATATACCCAACCGGCTATCTTTCTGATTGCCACCTGTGGTCAACTACAACTTTGGTCTCCACACAGAGCTGACATCGCCAAAAGGTTATCTTATCTCTCCTTGCTATGCAGACGGTTTTTCGGTTGTGCCAGCTAAGATGATTCATTCTTGTTTCTTGATCACGGATTAGCCTAGTCCACTGTATACTCGCAGTGTGACATTCAAGACGAACAAAATATAATATGCGGTTAGTGACTGCAAAGATCCCGTCGTCACAGTCTAAGAACATTACTGTCCACTTCAGCCTCATAGCAAACTGTCGGGCAGATCACTCGAGGTTATCTGAAAAGTCCGCTACGAGGCTTTTTAGGCGTTATTTCATTCCTCAAAGTCGCACGTACAGACGTAGGCACTCGATTCTAATGTCAGCATCGTTTGAACGTACTTCGCTTCGAACAAGGAAGGCATCAGCTAACTTTGGTTGGTAACCATTTGTTTGAATCATATCCTGTCAATCTAATTTATTTTCTCAAGACACCCATGCAGAACGTTTCAAAGAAACTGGAGATTAAATAACGTGGTGTAGAAACTCGTACGAGCCAAACAACGTCCCCGAACACGAAACTTTAGGCCTAGTCTGACCAGACTAGGTATCGGGACCGGGTCTTGAGTGACTAGCTGAAACAGGGGCTGCTAGAATTTTACGGTCATCTGGTTTATGTAAATCCTTCTGGTACGTGGTTCCGCTTCTACATTAGCCGATTCGATTCGACTTGATACCCAGTCGGAGCAGGTTGTTGGTACTCTCAGAAAGCATTTATTTCATTAACTTGCCAGGTACGAGAAGCCCTAGGCTGCAACGTGCTTGATGCGTGATGCGTGATGCATTGATGTCGATGTAGAGCGCTATGACTTTCATGGGGATGGGAAGAATCCGTTTTGAGAACATTCACACCATCTCCACAGTTGACATATCCGCGATTAACTCAGGGTCCATGTCGGGTGATGGGTTTTTTGGTCATTTTGTGGGCGCCATTTACTCTCCACAGCACGCTTTGTCTTCAAGTGACCGCAGTTCGAAAATTTGAACCGTCTGTGAATATGCACCACCTGCACGGGTCTGACACTTCGATTCCACATCGCGTAGGCACATCATGCCTCCCGGTTGAACCTGCACCAGAGGATATAACGCTCGTGTTTCTATGATCATATGTTCTAGCTCCTGCTGTGATTAGCTCTGATGGACACATCCCTGGGTGAATCCTTCGTGGCATATAGCTTGTCCCAATACTTATTGGACCGTATCAATATACATGACACTATCACACGACTGGTGCGCAATTTTCTGTCCTATCATCCCCGGGATATTCATGGCAAGCTCGCATCCCATGATAGTCGGCTTATTCTGACTGCAGAGATTTTGAGCGCCTTGGAAATGAAGTCTTTGCCTCCTCGGAAGTCACAGTAGACAACTCGCTCATCATGAACGATGAGCCTCAAGGTAAACTTCACTGTCCAGTTGACTGCGCTCGCTGGAGTGATTCCGGGTCTAGGCAGATCGGCCAAAGAGGAGGCGGAATCTTGGGCAAAGTATTTCAACCGATTCACGGCTGCGCAACATATCATGACGTACGTCCACCTACCATCTCCGAAGCACGATCCATAACGCATGTTTTCTGATGGATGTGAAATTACGATGACAGTTGTGTCCTAGTTAATCTTTCCGCAACCTGCTCCAACCTGGAACATCGCTACACCCAACAAGGCGACCGCATCCGCGAACGCATTAGTCACCTTTCGACGTGACCATGCACGAGGCGAGACGATTGCGCAGCATGGGGTGAGCATGCTTCGCGGGTGACGTGCGGGGTTCTTATAGTTTTTTTTCCTAGAGTTATTACACCTTTGATCTGGTGCGACAGACAGGCGCAGAGCTGGGTTCAAACCCATGGCGTATCTCGCACATGAAGGCTCATCCGTTTTGGTTCAAGGGAAACATGGAAGTGACGGGTTGAGCGACACGAGCCAAATTTTACTGTACGCTGATCACTCGTTAGAAGGCATCCGTAATAAACGTCCTCTCCACATGGTGATCAGGTGTGTGCCAACGGGATTGAAAGGCATGTGTCGGAGGATTGCGTTTTGTACATGTGAACGGACACTTGCCGCCAAAACAGATGGGTCAAGCATCTCAGTTCCGGTGAACCTTATGCGCTCGGACATGCCGTCGAGTGTCGAGCATCTGTTACTAAGTGTAACGGGACCATCCTGGAATAAAAAAGAGTAAATAAGTGATCGATTCTGTCGGTGACGTTCACGGCTCTGTGCACGAGGTGACCTCGTTCCCAGTGAAATAGCGTAATCACTTAGTCTTGCTTCAACGTATCTCACGGCGTGGCCATAAAACGTTTCAGCATGTCCGACTTGCTCGTGCTCACGGTTGTCGTGGAGTTACTCCCTGTTGTGAATCGCAGGTGGACATCGTCGTAGCGATCCACGACGTCGTGACTACCCGCAGGTGAGATCGGATTTGGATGCAGAGCCTGCTTGTCTGTTGTCTGATAGCCGTTGTTGGTTCAAGTCACTGCTTTTGGCAGCCTCGTGTTTTATGCCAGCTACGTTCAACCCTTCTTTGTACTGATAATCTTTCAAGGCCCAGTTCCAATTTCGTTCTCTGCCATCTCTCCAGCTTCTTTCCTCCACAGCATCCCCGCAAGGCAGCTCGGGCGGCGGGCGCCTCACCTGCTCAATCCATGTCTTCCACAGCTATCGGCACTTTCACCTGCTGGGACGGCTACGATTGCTACGAACTGGCAGAGGAACGCCCCTCTCGCCCTCCCCACGCTCCCCGCCGCTCTCGACTTACTTCCGTGTCTACTGTTCCTACTACTCCTCGACGAGCTGCCGATCGCAGTGGTGAGCGCCCACAAACTTCGAAAGGGTCCTCAGGAGGACAGGGTCCACGAGACCACGCATCCCTCGACAAATTATGGACCACTTTGCGTGAGAGGAAGCAAGCTGCGGAGGCCAAACTGCCATTAAAAGTGAAATCTCTGGAGACGCCCCAGCCTGGATCAAGCGGCACTTCACGCTCCATGTCAGAACGACAGCTTGCCACGCCTAGGAAAGCCACGCCTCCAAAGATAAAGCGGAAGAAATCCACGTACGCCACCCATCACCACATGTCTTGTATTGTCCTGATGTTTTTTTCTGATGGCTTTCAGGGACTGTGTTTCATTTCGTGAGTCTCGTTCGGGTCGTACGGTATGTACTTCTCAATCAAAATTCCTGTGACACTTCCCTCTTATCCCCGCGCAGATCACCGCGACCTTCGACTTGCCCGGCATAAAGAAAGAGCAAGCACACGTCAGCTTCCGTTGGAACCATTTGGTCGTCACATGGCAGACCGTCAAGATCTCTGAGAAGGAAGAAAACGGTCGACTTGTTAGAGAGCGGGAGGAGAAGAAGTACACGCGAACGATCCCTCTCCCCGAAGGGACGAAAGTGAGCAAGTTACCATTCCTCATCCCACGAGACTGATGATCGTGTCAGTTCGAAGAGATACGCGCCGTCATGGACAATAGTCATCTTATCTTGAACTACCCTAATATGCGTACCGTCCGTGTGGAACCCCGGCCTCGGTTGCCCAGACAGGCTGAGCCCCGTCGCATTGAGCCGACTGTCATTTCCGACGGCGACATCAAATCTAGTGATGACTTTGAAAACGCGTCGTACCTCAAGTCAACAGACCATTCACCACACGATGCTACAGAGACTACTGATATCTCGGAATATTAGACAACACCGTCTCCGCCTTCCGTTGTAATTTTTCACCCGAATACCTGCTTGAAGGTCGTTTTTCTGCAATCGTCCATGGGCGCGGCGATTCTTATTTATTTCGTTCATTGGAAATCTTCGAAAACGGTTAAGTTCTACCACTACTTTGTACTTCCCTTGTGTTACAAATATCCTGTTATGCCCGTATGCAGTCACCATTTTCTCATCGTCTATGGGTTCTCAGCCTACTGGCGGACGCTTGAAAGAAAGTTCATTATGATTACTTGTCTTGTACCGGACGGAGGAAAAAATATATGTGTCAGTGGGTGTTACATGTCGTCCACGCTCCACTCGTAACTCGCTGCTGCCGTCCGTTTTCTTTCGTTGATGTTCTGAAACCACTTCTTTTCAAAACCATTGCCACGATCTATGGGGCGTATCAGTATGACTATCAAGGCCATGAGAATTTGATATTACCTACGCCATCCCACCTATGTCCTGGTTTTATTCCAAAGCGATTCGGTGGTGGTGGTGGACCACGATATTCAGGCTTTTTGGCGACATCTGACCGTTTTTTCTGTGTAACAGGAATCAGAGAACAAGAGGTACGATATACAGCTGGCTGACCGTCAAGAAAGCGGCGGCAGGATCATTCCACCTGTCTTGTGCCTTGAGCTCTTCGTTAAGATCCTTGTCGTCTGCAAGCCGAGAAAACGGCAAGGATTTGTTCTTCTCCAATTGAGCTTTGCGTTTTCCCTCTTCTTCGCGTTGTACGAGTCCCTTGCCCCATTCCATCTTCTGAGATTCCTTTTCTTCCTTTTCTCTCTTCTTACGAGCTGCTTCGGCTCGAGCCAGCTTCATGTCAATCTTGCGACCAGACGCATCACGGTAGACGGTCTCTTGGGCAGCTTGTGCTTCTTCCGTCGGCATCTCGTCCTGTTTGACTTGGGTCTTTGATTTCTACAATCTGGGGGGTAAGGCGTCCACTCATGATTGTCACACCGGCCCACCTTTCGAAGATCCTCTGGGCGAATCAACCCACCCTTGAAGGGTTGTGCATCCTCCACGACAACCGGTTGCTCGTCTGGCGGTATAGACGCGCTCCTCTCCCTCTTTACGACGCCGTCTTGCAGTGTAGTCCATCCCGAACGGTCATCCGCTTTTCGTTTCTTGAAGCTTCTATCGCTCGCGACTGCGGCTTCCTTCAAATCCATTTCATCTTCCTGTTGCTGCCTTGAGACGTCGTCCCCAAAGCCCGCATCGTCATCAACAAACATGGACGGACCACTAGTTGTACTGTTTGCGACCTTGCGCTTCTTCTTCTTTGGTGCTGTTCGAGCCAATATGGCCTCTGCCTTTGGCCCTGACATGTATTTCTCAGCAAGGTAGGCTTGCATGGTATGAGGGTGGCAGGATAAAGATGGTGTGGAAAGCGGAACATATTACATAAGGAACGTCCAAGACGCGTTCAACAACTGCTATGACTTGAAAAGACATGTACGTCTGATAGGACAAAGGTGACAAACTGAATTACGGAAACATGGCAGAGTATGCTGCCTCTGCCTCTGAAAATGGGACCAGGCTCAAAGGATTACGTCGGCGGGAACTTGAAGGGTGATGGTGGTGCGTCTTACCGACGCGTCGTATATGCAGTTCACAATCATGGTCGCAAGGTGCCAGTGCTCGCGTCGAGGGGTTTGCGAATTTGTCAAAGGGCACAAACTTCAAAGGACGTCGTGCGAGAGAGGCGCCTGCGTCATCTATCAAGGTATCGGGTGGATCGCCACCGGCCAGAACAGCAGCACGGAACAAGGTTCTCGCAAGCTTGGCGGACTCGACCGGTCGTTTGGACGGTTTGGTAGCCTTCCGAGCGGTTGGAACCCGTCGTCGGGCTGTGCGACGGCGAATGTATGCGCGCGGTTTCCTCCGAGAAACAATATCCGAGGTTACACGGTTGGTTGACGAAGCTGCTTGAGCTGAGCGAAGAAAGTCTTCGACAGTGACGATACTCTCGCAGTGCACTGCATCCGAGCCCGGATACGAGGAGGTTGGATTGTTTTGGGATGTGAGAGAGGACGTCCCCAGTTCTGAAAGGAGAGCAATCTGTGGTATCAATTCCGAATGATTATTCATGCCGACGAGGGGTATTGCTGCTATCGAGTCTTGAGTGTCAATCCTTGGCCTCTTTCGCCTTCTCTTGAACTGATGGGTATCAATGGGAGATATGTAGCTTACAGTGCCAGATTACCTACCAGAAATTCATTGGGATCGTTTGACATAGGGAGACCCGGACCCGGACGCCGCCGCCTGCGCGTAAGTAAGAACGTTTGTGAACACCGGTCAAGGCAATGTAATGTAGCATGTGCCGCTAAAGCTTGTTATTCAACTTCCCGGCCGTTCTTCAGGTGCTGCATCGCCATGCTTCCGGTGCACGCATAGGGATTTCGTATACTCCAATTCCTCGTACGGGCTCCTTGTCCCGTCCGTGGCTCATGTCAAGGTATTTAAGACGGGAAAGCGTACCCCCAGTAATTAATTTTGAGCTTCCCCCCTCGACATCGTTTTTAACATGCAACTCACACTCGCCGTTATTATTGGTTATGCTGCTGCCTTGGTCGGTGCTGCACCGCAGCCCCGTCAAAATTGCGCTGAGGCCTCCCGATTCGGCGTGCTCACGATCAGCCCTTCCACTGTCTCTGCCGGAGATGTGAGTCGAGTTTCCAGACTGCCAGGACGAACACCAACCGATGTAATGCTAGACCCTGACAGTGAACGGCAACTTTGAATGTGCCATCCAGCTGGGTAACGTCCCAGAGTACACCGATTACTACATTGAAGTTCCTGTTAACAACAACGGTTACGAGCCTAATATTCTCTTGGCTCGTCGTACCCTCGCACCCGGTACCACCACAGACACCTTCACAGTCCAGGTACATTTTTTTCTGTGCCGTGGGGCCACGAATCCCTGCTGACCTTCTTAAGGTTCCCGACGCATACTACTTCTCCAACGCCAGTTATGCGGTAATGCTGGAAACTACCTACCCCGTCAACGGCACTAGTGGCATTCCCTATTATGTTGTCGGTGGAGTTGGGACCGGGATAACCATTAATGTCTAATCGTGCTCCTGCCATACGCACCGGTTTTCTCTTCGACGTACTCTCTTTGGTAATGGACTTGACAGTACGGTGTCTTTGATGCCCATTAATTATGCAAAGTCATCTCTGAACCAACAGCAGCCGTCACAGCGTGAGACGAACAAAGCGTACACTACACGGAGACCTTTTCCCGGTGCGGGCAAGTAGGGGGAATTCAGAAACTGTCATCGGTGACCGTCATAGACTGCACACATGTTCCCTCGCTCTATCCTTTGAGAATTTGAAAGGTGTGCTCGGCATGGTGCAGCAGCTAGTGCGAGGCTCGGGTACTATAAAACCTGGTTGTAGGATACGTCAACGTACCTACAGCTGCACTCACTACTTGTATCATTGCGGCTGAACGAGGCAAGGTGTCCGATGAGGATGTGCACTACGCCGCTGCACCGATCAATACGAAGTGGTGACGTGCAGGGGTGGTAGCTAAGGCAAACTCGTTATCGCTCGCCAAAGCAGGTCAGACGCCGTCCAACCAGGATACTGGTAGGTTGGTGCCTTGGCAATTGCGTACATGAGGACTACTCGTCCTGCTTTCGCAAGTACCAGCTCTACGAGCGTGCCGCGATGGCAACCAGTGTCAACCACGCATTTGCAAGAAGAAACGATGCACATCATCAACCATAGCCATCATTTCAGAGGACATCATACCATACATCGGAATGTTTACAATTATCCGGAAATTTTACATAGCCATGTAGCCATACTTGTTAGTTTCAGACTGCCAAGCAGAGATAACAGAAAGGTTAGCTCCATGGGGACTACCGGGAAGTTGAACCAAAGGTGATCTCACGTGAACCATGACAATGTGATCTTCCCCGACCATGACGGAATTCCAGCCCGTCCCACCCAAATCTTGAAGTATGAGATTAACGACGCGCCCAGGTAGAGTAGTAACGACATCTTCCCCGAAAATCTGAAACCGACAATTGGGTTTTGATTCTTTCGCAAGAGCCCTCCATGATATGAGATCAGTGGGTGATCTCACGTCCTTCCTTGCGGCATATGGATTGAAATCATAAACTTGTGCCGTGCGCCTGTTTCCCGATTGTAGGCCATATATAAACTTCATGCCATAAGTGTAGCAAACCCAAATCTGCGATGTGTTTCTGCAAATCATGCGCGTTCCACTGGGGCCCCAGTTTCGCCAGGCAACATTACGGCATGGTATATTGTGTGAACGCTCGACTTCCAAGAGTAGAGTGGATGAAGGCACAAAAAGGACAGTATTCTCGTATGCGTGCTCCGAGGAATTTTGCATGGCAACCGTGAATATGGTGTCCTTTCTAGAACAATAGAAAGGGACTCCTGAACATGCGGGTGGCTTCCAAGCTGGCGAGGGATCCGACCGAATCAAGAAGTATTCCGTGCTTTCCAGGAGATCAGGATATTGCAAATCGCATATGTAAGGCATGTCTTTCAACGAATGGATCGGATCAACGCATGCTGCTATGCTCAACACTCGCAAGGCAGGTTCTCTACGTGACTTAGTGATTCCTGCCAGGATCAGATCCTCTGTCATGAAGGCAAAGGACTCAAACCCCGGTGTAGAAATGTGCTTGTCACAGAGATGTCAACGGCGGGCCGACGAGCAAGGACGAATCACTGACGACTTTTTGATCTCCAGTTCGCCAATTCCACACGACAAAGTGATTTCGGGGTGGGTGATTTTGTAGATCGAGAAGGAGAATGGCGAAGCGATCTCCACAGATTTGCATCAGAAAAGTAAACTCGGAATGCAGACTTTCCAACGTATGTGTTAATTGTGGTGCGAGGGTGCGGGGATGTTGTTTTCCGGAAAGAGTTTGCATGTACAGCTTGCAGGTTATGTTCGGACTAGGAGCCAAGTCATTATTGGACGTTACAAATACTGGAGGTTGCACTTACAGATTGTCAACTAGTTCCAGCAAGACAATTAGATCTTGGGAGGTGTCTAACGTGAAGTCACGGATTGAAAAATCGAATGGGACAGACCACCTCCTCTCGACGATACCCTTGACCCTGCTGGGCAACTGCACGAAAAAAACGTCGTTTTCATCGGTTGACTGCGCAAGTATACCACCTGAAAATTCCCAACAACGCCCAGCGCGCATTGGAACAACCCCAGATGATGTCCAATTCAGATTGTTCCATACCCGGTTATACTCCCGTAGGCATTTGAGCCGGGTGGTCACATCCAAAGACGAATGTTCGTTATCTTCCATGTAAGATGCGAAAAGCTCGATCTTGTAGCATATCAAGGTGCTTCCCCGAATGATGGAGTAGAATAGCTTGCAAACCTTGTTCGAGATAACGGTGCTAATCTGTAAGAGGGGGTACAACCAATGTGAAACAGATAAACTCACTTGCATGCAACGCAAAAGAGAAAGTCCATCGAGGTAGCTAAAAGTCTGTTCGACTAGTTCGTCTGGCAGCGGAAGTTGCATGGCTCGTCGATGTTGGTTTGGGAGTAGCACAGCACCAGACTGTGTGTCATATGATCTCGTCTGGACTTGGGATCCAGTTAGCTCGACTTGCCATTTCCCATCGTAAACCATATCCATCGATATCTTTGATTAAACGGTCGCAACTATCATCCAGCAACACAATGTACCCACCAATCGAACCCTATGAAAAAGGAAGACTTGAGGTGCAGGCGTCGCCATCGTTCATTCACTCGTTATAGTTCGTCTGGCGATGACATTCGTCCCTTGCTTGCGCTTATGAGTAGCCAAAAAAATCTCGTTCTAGCTATGAAATCAGTGGAAACGACAAAGGCACCCCAGGTATAGTCTCAGCATACTGCGTCCCAGGAACTTTCAGTGTTAACAGATCCCACAGTCGTGTTTCTTCATGGCGGCCCTGGCGGTGGAGTAGATCCAACGGACAGGCAGTTCTTCAACCCAGAGAAGTACAAAGTCTGTTCTCTTCGTCTTAGTTTGCATCCTTCCTGAATCCTTGCACTAGATTGTCCTTTTTGATCAGCGCGGCGCTGGCAATTCAACCCCGTTTGTTCTTGACAAGATTGTGAATGCAAACATGACCCATTGCTTGGTGATGTAGGAGCGCCTCTACTGAGTTCAATACCACATGGGATCTCGTGGAAGACATCGAACGCCTTCGCAAGAAATTGGGAGCTGAGAACTGGCACGTATTCGGAGGTAGCTGGGTGGGTTTTCCCATTCGATTAATCAGCCAGGCCGTCTGATCATCGAACTTGCTGGAAGGGATCGACACTAGCGCTAGCATATGCCCAGGTTGGTGCGATGATCGCTTGTCATGTTCTCTACGTCAAAATCCACCTTAGGCCCACCCAACGAGCGTGAGGAGCCTCGTCTTACGGTAATTTCTTCTCCCTATCATGAATCAAGGCAAGCTGTGACTCACAACATGAATGCAGCGGAATTTTCACCCTCCGCAGAAGGTTCGCAGGCCTTTTCCCCTCTATCATGGGAATGTACTGAGCGTTTCTAGCGAGCTCGACTTCTTCTATCAAAACGGTGCCTCCCATCTTTTCCCAGAGGAATGGTCCGTAGATCCCATCATTGCCCTTACGCGGTGGATTGTAATTCAACTCACTCCAATCATTTTTTGGTTTTGAAATTTCGCGAACGCGCTCTCAGGAATCGTTACGTTGCGCCAGTGGACCCCTCGGAGCGGCACGACTTAGTGATAGCATATCATGCACTCCTCAATTCACCAGAGGAGAAGACGAGACTAGTAGCTGCAAAAGCATGGTCTAGGTGGGAGTGAGTGATTCACTCTGATGCATTTTAGTGTGCGCGATCTATCAACGTACAGGATGGCCACCTCTAAATTATATGTCAACGAAGATATGCTCCAACGTGCAGAAGGGGACACTTTTGCGCTGTGCGTTTCATGGTGTTGACTGCGAGATTCCTTCCTGATTGTTACGTGCACAGTGCCTTTGCACGCATTGAAAACCACTATTTCTTCCATAGTGTTCGTTTCGGAATTTCTTTCTGTCACACAGTGCCACTCACTGTCAACTTCAGGGGTTCATGCGTGATGGCCAACTCTTGGAAGAACAGAGCATTGCTAAGATGTAAGGAGAGCCACCGCTAACTCAAGTTCACTTTTGTTGATATGGACATGCAGTCGGCACATACCTACGATTATCGTACAAGGAAGATATGACATTGTCTGCCCCGTATGTTTCCCACTGATACAACATGCTCATTCTTGATTGATTCTGCTAGGCCACGACGGCTTGGGCACTCAAAACGATATGGGAAGCGGGACCTTCGACATCGTTCAAGTTTACCATTGTTCCTGATGCAGGGCACTCTTCGCGCGAAACCTCGATCGAGAAACTGTTGGTCGAAGCCGCGGACGAAGTTGTTGCAAAGCATTAATACGATTGTGTAAGAGGACCGGAAGCCGCGCGAGAGGTCATGATTTGAATAGTACACACCTTTGGAGTTGAGCACTGAATCGGCTGATGTGTCCCCTTTCGACGTGAAGTCCCAGAGACTAAACAGGGCACCCATGTCGAATGCATGAAACTGATCTTGTTGGCAGTAAACGCCAACATGTCGTCTCTTACTTTCCATCGTCGATTATTTCGCTCAGCCCTGGCATGTATTGATCATCCTGAGAGTCCCCCGAAGTAGCATCTGCCGTTCGTGAGAGTAATTGGGTACTTCCCGCGTTTGCTCGCATGTTACTGTTGCGTTCATTACGCGTATGGGTTTCCCTGTCCCTTGCCGTATAAGTCATCTCCAGTCGAAAACTCGATTCTGTCCTTTAGGATTTCCTTGATGTCTATAATTCCACTTTTGTCTCTAACTAGCAGGTGAGTTCCCGCTAGTCTAGTAGCTCCGTGAGTTTACCACAAGTATTGAATTTCAAAACACCACCTTTTCTACTTGCTATACGTCCGTCGTTTCGCCTGGAAATGGGAAACTGTTCGAAAGAGCCGGGCTCTGTTCTACTAACTTGCATCCCGTTCCACATATTTCAGTGGCTTCTGTCGATTCGATCTCTTCGTTCAGTTCCTTTATCTACTTTCCACTATTAATGCCGCGGAGCTAACCGTATCCTTCGTCCGAGGAAAAAGGTAGTACAAGGACAGGGTTGGCCTCCTTGCAACACAAAAGCCAACAGCCTATCTTCTCCCAGTTGATTACATCCATGGGTCTTCTGGTTCAAAGAAGGAAAATCAGACGTGTACTACCATCAGACATGCACGTCCCGAATACCACCCGCGTGCTATGGCTCCAACAAATACCAGGACGGTACCAAATGATTCCAGAGTAATATCTCACACCCATTTTGGATTATCCTCAGAGTGTCTTCAGGGTATATTTGGTCATTCGCAACTTCCCATTCATGTCCGCAGACTAGAATCATGATCATGATAACAGAGAATGTTCGATGCGTGCCATCAAGTTCGTTTCCCCCAAGGGCGGGGCGGGAAAATAGTTTCAGAGGGAGGCCACGGAAATACGTGTTCGTTTAGAACGTTGAGCTTTAAAAGTCATCGTGAGGCTGGTTGACGTGACAAAATGGGCGTCGGAGACCGACGGAACGGAGGGATGATAGATCTGAGGGATCAGCTCTGATACGGGGTGATTTCGCACTCTGGCGGATTGGTATCTTGTCAAATATGAACGTCGATATATTCAGTGCATGGGAAACAGAATAACGCTGAATTTCTAGAAGACAGCCAACCAAGCACTGGGTATGGAATAACTAAATCACAGATGGTTGCCATCATCGTTGCACCGCCCCAACATCCGCGTCAAGTGTCCCATGAGCATTAACATTGTTCAAAAAAAAAATCAGAGATCTCATTCCAGATATGTAATCATGCCTCAAATGTACATTATTAAGAGAAGATATTGATAAATGATAATGCATGATTGAATCCATCAATGGCATGTTCGTGAACGTGACAGCGAATGTAAATGCGAGCGAGTTTTATAAAGTGTAGGTGCGGTGCACAATGGGCCTATTTGTAGCCAAGGTTGTCAATGCTAGTGCAAAGAGACAAATAAAACAAGTGATGGTTGTCGGTGATCGATGGCGAATGAGGGACGTGAGAGAATGAGGAGTACAGTGACTGTACAACAACTGACTGTACACTGGCGGCCCAACCTAGAATCTCAGTGACCGGCTTTTATCACCTTGTATAGAAGCGGTGAAAGATATCAAATGCCCCCCCCCACCGCCAGATCAAAGCCTGCAGGAGCACGCTTGTGAGAATAGATGGGTTACTTGTGAGCCTATTGGCATGCCAGGTCAATCCACATGGGAAGTCAAGCAGATCGCCAAGGCGAAACAACCGGATGGAGTTATGAGCCTTGTGGGGTGGGTTGCTGTACCAGCACCTCTCTGGCCTGGCCTTGTATATCCTGTTGGAGAAGTGTGAGCTACACGGAAAGGGAATTCCTGGAACAATAGATGAATCTGGGAGAATGCACCAGAAACTAACCACTCTTTGTTTCTTCACGGGACGAGGTCGCACGTTGCCGATCCCCGCACGAGCACCGACAACTCCGATGGGCACATTAGGGGAGAGGGAAGTTGGTGTTGGTGGCTGTATCAAGCCTTCCTCGAGATCGCGTTTCTGACCTCTACCAGGTGCTGGGATGGTGGACCGTTGGGGCGCTGCAGATGTTGGCACAGCCGAGCGTGGCGTAGCACTCGTGGGGGTAGATGTTGACTGGCCAACGGACCCTGTAGGAGGAATTGATACAGGTGCAACCCGAGGCTTTGCTTGTGATATTTGTGATATGCCAGGTTGCTGGATGGACGAGGTTGTTGAATATGGGGGAGCAGGCTGAGGTTGGGACAAGGTGGTCGGGGTACCAGGTAACGGCCCTGGTGTCAATCCCTGTGCTTGAGCGCGAGCCAGCTTTTTCAGCTCTTTCTGTAAGCATTGAACGAATAATAAGGTACGTAGATGGAATTAAACGATAGATAGGTGATACGAACGCGCTTTTTGCGATCTTCCCGAGCTTGCGCAGATTCGAGTACGAGCGCGCCCGCATTCCACTGTGATCACAGAGTGAGGAACAGATTACGGCGCGCGGTACACATAGTACAGACCCCTTTTAGTCCTTCAGCAGAGACGATAAAAGCTTCCCTTTGAGTTTTCATATCAAATTGCACTATGGGTATGTGCTGCTTCGGGGGTGCCTGCATGATGGTTGTCAAATAATCATCTTTTTTCATGGAGTGCTTCCCGGGAAGACTTTTTATCAGGTGACGGTACGAATTCTTCTTTTTCTTGTCATCTAGGTCGGGTGGAAGCGGGAGGTTTGGTTGTGTGAGAGCGGGGGGTGGAGCCGTAGAGGGTTCGAAAGGGATGCGAACATGCTTGTCGTATGCAGCATGCAGGTGGAAGCGAGCAAGGAGGTCTTGGGTGCTGGCGAGGAAGCATTGGGGTTGGGGAGGTGCTATTTGGGAAGACCATCATATGAGGGTCGTGGCAATGGACCAGGAAGAGGAACATACTCAAGGGAGGAGGTAAGAAGATGATGGATGCATCTTGGGTTATCGAGGACGGGCCCGCGACTGCATTGGTATATTCATAGCGGGGATCCACGCCATCCATGGCGACAGAGTGGAAGAAAAATGCAGGAATCAGAATCGCTGACTGAAGAATTAGATAACGTCGTGACCCATAAAACCGAAGGACAAGCAACGGCGGGGATGGGTAAGAAGAAGTCGCCGTTATCGTCGATGATGAGCTCGACGTCGTCGTCACCACCGGTGGCAGGGGACAAGGGGACCTGTGTTTGTTGGATTGCAATATCGACCCAGATTACTTAAGTCATATCACGTGATGTATATACTGCCACAACCCCCCGGCTTGTTCGGTTTTACATTTACAATGCTCAGTCATGGATGGATTTTCTTAGGTAAACAAAATTTCGACCATGCTTTACTCAAGATCACGACTTTTCGGTGACGGTGGTTCGTCTTCCCATCCGGAGTTTACAGTTCGTACTCCCTTTTTGCTTTCACCCAACTTGCGGCTAAACTGTTTCCAGCTCCCAGCAGTGTCTATCGGTCTTCTCATCGGCTGTTTGCTGTGCTTCACCAACCTCTACTTTGGTCTTCAAACAGGATGGATCAGCATGTACGTCCTCTCCACAGCGACATGTCCCGGAAAAATAGCTAACGAGATGGGTCAAGGATGTCGTTACAGTCAGCTGTCATTGGATTCTTAATATCCAAAATGCTTCCAGTTCCACTCTCCCCTCAAGAAATCATTGTGGTGCAAACGACGGCGGTTGCCACGGGGACTGTAAGCACCAGCTTGCTTCAGCAACAGAGAGCTGATCATGAACTCGGACTAGATGCCATTGGCGGCTGGGTTTGTCGGCATACTTCCAGCCCTTGGTTTGCTAGATGAAGAGCAAGATGGGAGTCCACCAATCTACCTCTCTTGGTTCGCGGCTGTAGCGTGGTCATGCTCGGTTGCATTCTTTGGCGTGTTCCTCTCACCTCCTATCCGAAAGCAAGTGGTATGCACACCCTCTGCGCTTGGGCAGTCGTTGTCATTGACGAAATCCGCAGATTGTCGAGGAGCAACTCGCCTTCCCTTCCGGAACTGCAACAGCTCAATTGATTTCCGTTCTCCACCAACTTCCTCCTCCTGACACGTTACATCGTCGCTCTGGATACAGAGCGCTCGATTCGGAAGAGACAGCCAGCTGTACGCCCCCCACCGATGACATCAATTCAGTTCCGCAGGACATTGTAGATGAAATAGAGAGTGTTGGTGAGCGCGACGCGGTTCAGCAAACAGGCTGGATGGATCTTGTATACAGTTTCTTGGCTTCTAGCATCATGACGGTCTGTTTATTCTGCGGCCTGCTGCAGCATTGCTCATCTCCCCTAGCTTGCAGCATATTTCTTTCCGATCGTGTTCTCTATACCACTATTTGGGAAGTACCTTGCTCGGGAATGGCTGTGGTCGTTCACTCCTAGTTTGTCGTACGTTGGTCAAGGTACGGTTTTGTGTTTTGGACAGATGTTCAAGGCTTGCCTAACATCAGCTAGGTATTATTATGGGTTTGCCTACAACACTGAGCATGAACCTGGTAACGTATCTATCAAGTTAATTAGGCGATAAGGAAATCTGATTGTTTTTGCAGGGAATGCTTGTTGGTTGGGGAATTTTATCGCCACTTTCCAAGCATGCAGGTTGGGCACCAGGACCAGTTGGTGACATGTCCACGGGTGCTAGAGGATGGATCCTCTGGGTTTCCCTTGCGATTATGTGTGCAGATTCCTTTGTTTCTCTCCTTCCGGTCGTACAATCCTCCATCGCCAAGGTCCTCTTTCCCGTTCTGAAGTTTGTGAATGCATCACCACAAGAAGATCATGAAGTAGAAACACCGGATAGGCTTGTCCCAGCCCGATGGGTTCTGAGTGGCTTGGTAACGAGTGTCGCAATAGGAACTTTGTTGGTTTGGATGGTTTTCGGGGACAAAGGCATTAAGCCGTGGGCGACATTGATAGGGTTCGCCGTCGGAGGCCTGCTGAGCATCTTAGGGTATGCGCGTGGCACCCAGTAATGTTCTTTCCTGACGCTTGGCTAGGGTTCGTGCACTGGGAGAGACTGATCTAAATCCTGTAAGCGGATTGGGTAAAGTGTCTCAACTTCTTTTTGCCTGGATACAGCCTGGGAACGTTGTGGCGAACATAATTGCTGGGGGAGTGGCTGAGGCCGGCGCAATGCAGTAGGTTCTATCTATCGCTCAACCTTTTGAAACAAGGAATGACGCATCTCCATTGAGGGCTGGAGATCTCATGCAAGACCTCAAGACAGGCCATCTCCTTCATGCGTCCCCAAGAGCTCAATTCTATGGTCAGATTATTGGGTCGTCCCTGTCTATCGTGGTGTCCGCATCTGCCTACGCCTTGTATCAGCGAGCTTACACCATACCTGGACCTTCTTTCCCGGCGCCGTCTGCGTATGTGTGGCTGGGCCTTGCACGTCTGCTTCGTACGTCACAGGGGAAGTCAAGTATACTATTATTAACCCGAAAGCCAACAGGTAATGGACAACTACCAGAAAAGACTGGTTCGTTTATGGTGTCATTTGCCATACTGTTTTCCGTTATTGCATTGATGAAACTTGTGGCTGTTCAACATCGCCTGCCATACGTCAAGTGGATTCCATCTGGTATTGCGTTTGCAATTGGTTTCTTGAACACGCCATCTTTTTCGTTGGCACGCCTGATCGGCGGGCTGATAGAATACTGGTACCGCCGAAGGATCTCAGGGACAGGTGGAACAGATATTCGGCTCATTATAGTTGCCAGTGGATTTGTGCTGGGAGAGGGTGTTGTCAGTGTGATTTCGCTAATCCTGCGGACGTTCGGTGTTGGGGTTGCGAGCTGCTGGGGATGCGGTGGGGGTATCTGTGCTGGCTGCCCGGCATAATAAGCCTTGTGTCGTGTGTCCATTACATAATGGTGACACCCGCTTGGACGTGTCCGCTCTCACTTGTGCTGAATGTAACTTGGAATGTCCCGAATAGCTCTCGAGAGCATTCCCGCCATCACTTTCTATAAAGATTCCCTCACCGCCGCCAGGAGGACCACACCGATCACTCAGTTGGTATGCCTAGGGAAACCTTGCGCCACCTACCAGCCTGAGGTTGTGCGTTGTAGGAACATCGGTGGTGCAGGCGTCAATGTCGACTGGAAGGCAAGTAACAGGACCAAGCGCTGCTCACGCTCGACCTGAGGTCCCATTACCGTGACAGTGTGAAGCAGATCTACCTTCTTCTCTGCGGTTTGGAAAGGTGGAGGTGTCGTGTGAGGGATGGAACGGTCCAGGCGATCCATATGTGATGAAAGGTGGGCCGCCAGTCCTTCTCAAGGTCAATCTTCCAAATGCTCACGTCGCTCGACAACACGACAGGGTCTTGCGCCCTCGAATACCGTCTCGTGCAGCTACCATCCGCCTTCAGAGACGACACCTTGGATTGGCCGTCATTTGGCATATCAAACTTCTTTAGCAGTACGTCCTTTTTCCAACCGTTCCCGCACACGGCCCTCATCGGATCATCCCAGAATTAGACATGTCCGGTATACTCTTCATGTTCGTCTGGTTTGCGGTCCTCGCCATCATCTTGTACAATCTGGTTTACCCCTGCTTGCGTCGGAACTACCGGTCCACGGGGAACTCCCAGCGGGTTCCTCCGCCCACCTACCCCGGACCCGACGATGGCAGGAGATCCGGATATAGGCATTTCCCCGGTGATTTCCAGGGTCCTCCTCCACCCTACACAAAAGATCCATCCGCTGCCGAGGGTTGGCGTCCTGGATTCTGGACTGGCGCTGCCCTCGGTGCGTTGGGCGGCAGTTTACTCAATCGAAGTCAGTCAGTCCCACGGGCTTATGACTGGGAACGGGATTCACGCTTCAGAACTACGCGCCGTCGGCCGAGTTTTTATGGGGACTGTGATAGACGAGAGGGGTCTTCCAGTATGGGACCTCTCCGAACGAGTACTGGCTATGGAGGATCCAGTTCTCGATGAAGAGCAGAACATGCAATTGCACCTTGGCTCCCACGACATGTAATGATGTTACGGGTGCCGTGAATTCCTTGTAAATAGAACAATGGTGTGGCTTATAACGGTGGTGTTGGTCTATAGACACAACAGATCAATTAAACTGGAGAACCATACACACAGACAGCAAATTAGTGAATATGAATATCTATGTCACCACCTGTACAAGACGGTCCCTCAGCGCTCATACACACCCAGAGGACCCTGTAGACACACTCTCGTCATGTCTCGTGGCACCATACGAAGAACCCGCCGAGCCACCACGGAGGTCTTTGCTCACCCTTGAGCGGCCCCTGTTTTCTTCGACTCTCTGCCTCGGTGCCACAGCAGTCTTCGTCTTCCCCCGTTTGTTCTTGAGCATGGACAGACTGACATCCGGTCTGACGAACATAGTAAGAACGATGGCAAGTGTGATGAGCACTGCAGCCACCACGAAAATCGCCTTGGGGTACGAAGCGACCGTGCTGCCGTAAATCACTGTAAACACGATGGGCTAGTGGGACGGATTAATGCCCGAATAGTGAATTCCGGGGGCGGAAAACGTACACCAATGATACTCTGGCCGACCGCGTGAACGACCGCGATGGCACTAAATAATTTACCGGACGCGGGCCCTGTGTCCTCCGCAAAAACCCTCTCTGCACCGCGTTGTGATCGTGCAATCTCATCTTTATCTGCTACCAGCTTGTGACCTTGCAGAATGCACAGAGCCATGCTCTGAACAGCGGGCACCACACCAGCCCCAGCACTTGCCAATGAAGTAGCTCCGACAAACATGAACTGTGACCACTTCGTAGATGTGATACCATGAGAGGGAAGTGGAGAGATCACGACAAGCGCATGGGAACAAAATTCGACAAACATCGAGCACCGTATGACCAGGAGATCAAAGCGGATTTCAGAAAAAAGGTGTTTTCTCGTGGGCTTGGGTTTAACCTGCACCGGCACTTTGGATGGCATCGCTGCCCGAACGGGTTTGAAAGTGGCCAGAAGAACTACAATATCGTCAGCATTAGTTCCGAAATTAATGAAGTTATCCCGTAACTCACACGGCAAGAAGACCAGAAGATGGAAAGCGCGAACAGCTCCGGTGAATGAGATGTAGTAACTCAACTGTTCCGCAGCCCAATCATAGATATGTTCTGCATAGAGATATTTAATTTGGAAGAGGCCCGAAGCAAGAACGTGAACGAAGAAAGATAATCCAAGGAATGTCAGGCTCCAGTCCTTGCGAGTGTGTGATTTGTTGGACGCGGCAGCAGTGCGAGCCGCCGGGACGTCCGTCGGCAGGAATATAGCCAGAGGAGAAATGAAACTCCTGACGATACGGACGATCGCCCAAGTATGTTTGTTTTTGTCTGCCGGCAACAATCAATGACATACACCCCGAGATAAATAAGGTGACTTACTGCTGGTTTCAATTTCATAACCTTCTATCACGCGATTCTTACCTTTCTTATTCTTTGCACGACGAGATGGGGGAAGGGACTCTGGGAATACAACAAGGACAAGCAGAAGATTTATGAAAGAGCCGCATATAGCAACCCAGAAGACCGAATTGACACTTTGTAATGGGTGATCATCTACGTCCCAGCGTCAGCATAGACGAGGACACGGAACCAGGAATCAAATACCCTGTCCGACCTTCAAAAACGGAATCGGATTCCTGATTAACCAAGCACCTATTACTGGTCCAAGTGCCAATCCGACGGACAGCACACCAGTGAAACGTGCAAAGATAGTAGCACGAGAACCGGGTGATGTGCAATCAGCTATATAGGCCGTGTTCGCGCTGCTAAATGATGACCACCCTCCCAGTAACCCCTCCACGATTGGAGCCAAGATGAGTAGTTTATGGGAGTGAGTAGCGAACAGATTATGAGGTGTAGAGACGAGGATGAAAATTAGGTCCCTGAGTAAGATTACCAGACAAGTCGGGTTACTTCAGTGTGTATTCGGGAAGGGTGACAACGTACGTGAGGAACAAGCCGAACGTGGATACTGCAAGGACACGAGTACGACCGTGACGTTCCCCGAAGCGACCCCACCAGCCTGTAGTGATGGCTGAAAGAACACCCATGATTGTCGTCATGGAGGTTTGAAGTGTGGCTGCGCTAGCCTGCACAGCAGGATCCAACACACACTTCTTTCCAGGAATAACGCGAGGATCGTCGCCTTCGCTGACACCGTCGCCTTGAGACTCCTCCAGAGAACGCGCAGGCGACGGTATAGGCGGTAAATGCAACAAAGTGAAGCCTGGGCTGGCATGGACCGAAGGGTGGTCAAAGGGACGAGAGTCTGGTGTGTCGATGGCAGGAGTGTGGTTGTCATTAACATGGAGTTGCCTGCAAGAGAGCTCAGTGAACACCTCGACACGAGACGCCAGCGTCATTCCACGCTAGAGTGGTTTAAATGAGTGAGACGGAGCATTTCGGGATGGGGTGTTCGGCTCACTGTAAGAGAAGCCGACAATGCAAACGGAACCAGCCTAAACGTGGGTTAATTCGCGCGATGAGTTTATGGGTAGGAAAGAATACCATAGTGGGCGAGCACGATAAAACGGTTTCTTGGGCCTAGGAGGACCTACGAGAGGATCCTGCTCCGATGGCAGGCTTGCCTCGGAAGGGAGAGGGAGATGCTCTACAGGGGAGCCAGCGGGAGAGAAAGTAGCATTCTCTGTAGATATGATGGGGTCTGTGACGATCCTGTCCAGCGGCATTGTGACAATATTCGGAAAGGACTACAAAGTTGGAGGCATTGCAAGCAGAGTTACCAACTGCGGGGCTTTATAAAGCGGCAACACGCGACACACACGAACTCATCCGAATTAGCATGGCTGAGCGGGTTACGTACCGCATTTTTTTTTGGCGTGGCCACAGCATCTCGGCGACACAAATTAGACTGTGATCTCGACTGCAACGTTGTGTCCAAGTAGAGTCCCTTCAGCCATCATGACTTGATTGATGAATATAATGCGGCCCAGACTGTTCGCGGAGATCATCAGAAAAAGACTTGGGATCCATAAACAGGCGATACGGACGACCAAGCTGTTAGATCAAAGACACGTTTAGCTCTACGCACGCAGAGTGGCGCAGCAGCAGTTTCCATGTGGATTAGTAATCAATCGCCCTGATAACAAGTCAGAGTCGGCCTTGTCTTCACGCGCACAAGAAATGACACAGAAAGTCAGAGAACAAGTCCTCAGATTTATTCCCGATCCCGGGCAATCCGCAATGTAAGGACAACTTCTGCGGTCGGATGGGTTTCTGCTTCATCTATCATACTAGATTACCCAGGGACGGTGAGACGAACATATTGATCACCTCGGCCTTGCCTTACTGCAACAATGTACCCCATCTTGGTACGTCCCTTTTACTTGTTTGATAGCGTTCCTTATGAGAACGTTAAAGGAAATATCATCGGAAGCGTGCTGAGTGCTGACGTGTTCAGCAGGTGAGTACACCACGCGGGAATGTGAATCCATGGCGTCTGACGCCCCGGTATCAGATACAGCAGTCAGTATCCACACACACCATTGCCTGTCTTGGCTCACTCCACAATTTCGTCACAGGGACTCGGAATCGACGAACGCTTTACATATGTGGAACAGACGAATATGGAACAGCGACTGAAACAGCAGCACTGAAGGAAGGCATCACGCCCAAAGAACTTTGTGACAAATATCACGTATTACACAGAGAAACCTATGAATGGTTTGACATCAGGCAAGTTCAAGTCCAGGTTTCTTGCTTCCCGCTTATCAAACGTCCCCGAACAGGTTCGATCACTTTGGGCGCACCTCCACTCCACGGCATACCGAGTGATTTCTTCTCTCCTGGTTACTTACACGCGTATCTGCTAATCTATTTATCTCAGGATATGTCAGTCAATATACCTCAATCTCAGCAAGCATGATTATCTCGAAAATCAAGTGAAGGACCAGACTTACTGTGAAGGTTGCAAGAAGTAAGCGAACCAATTCAAGTCACCATCTTCTACCAACCACGGTCAGGTTTTTGGCCGATCGATATGTCGAGGGCATATGTCCGCATTGCAGTTTCCCCGTAAGTGGATCCATCTATCTGCTGCCGAGGTCGCTCTGATCCAGCCTCGTAGGACGCCCGGGGGGACCAGTGCGACGGTTGCGCCCGCACTCTGGATGCCATAGATCTTCTTGAGCCCCGATGTCTTATTGACAAAACCCATCGAGTCGTCGCTAGCTCTTCCTGTCATATGTACTTCAGACTTGACAAAGCACAGCCTCGACTAGAAGAGTGGATCAAGTCGTCCTATAAAAACGGAAAATGGTCTCCCAATGCCACAATCAACACAGAGGGGGAAATTGTCGATGCGCGCTTGAAGAGTGGTTTGCGTCCTACGCCTGTCACGCGCGATCTAACCTGGGGTGTGCCCATCCCGCCACTGGGCAGAGAGGATGACAAAGAGATGGATGGAAAGGTTCTCTGTAAGTATTGCATCCGTATAGTTCGTTTGGGGCATTGACAGTTTCTTTAGACGTATGGGTCAGTAGAATGTCTGGAAACAATGGTTTTCGTTGGCAGCTGAACGTCGTTCTGATAGTTCGACGCCCCGATTGGTTATCCAAGCATAACAGCCAACTATACCCCTGACTGGCAACAGTGGTGGTTCAACCCCGATAATGTAAAGCTATACCAATTCATGGGAAAGGATAACGTCTACTTCCATACCGTCTACTTCCCTGCCATGCTTCTGGCTGACGGTAGGAACTGGACAAAACTGCATCACATATCAACGACAGGTATGATCATCATTAATTCGGGTACTAAACGATCAACAAAAATTCTCATAGAATACCTCAATTACGAGGGCGGGAAGTTCTCCAAGAGCAAGCGCCGTGGAGTATTCGGACCGGCGGCTAAAGAGACCGGTATACCAACATCGGTCTGGCGGTATTACTTGCTCTCTACCCGACCCGAAACCGCAGACGCGATGTTCTCTTGGGCCGAGTGTGTAAGTAGTTATTTACAAGCTGGGTCTTATTTGCCACTCACAGTCGCTCAGATCGCAGCTAACAACAATGTTTTACTCAAAAAGTAAAGTTCCCTTGCCATCTTGGCGTTTCAACTTACCACTATCGCAATAGTTTTGGAAACTTTGTTAACCGTGCCTTGAAATTCGTGGCATCGCAGTATGATGGTGTCATTCCAGAGAGTGGCGACACCGGTGGACCACTGTCCCCTAATGATGCGCTTGATGGCGAGTTCATCTCTGAAGTCAACAATCTCCTCAATGAATACATCAACGCGATGGAGATTGTGAAACTTCGTCTTGGTCTGCAAACCGTCATGCTCATCTCTATTCGCGGCAACGGTTACCTGCAAGCTTCTGGGCTCAACAAGGCGCTGATGACGGAAAACCCCAAGCGCTGTGCACAGGTCGTCTCGCGTGCAGTGAATCTCATCTACGTGCTGTCTGTGTTGGTCTATCCGTTCATGCCCTCGACATCGGAGGCCATCTTGGAACAACTCAATGCGCCAGCGCGGAGTGTTCCGGAAGTTCTTTCTACGGATATCTTGGCGGGTCATCTGATTGGGAAGCCGGAACATCTGTTCAAGAACATTGACGAAAAGATGGAAGAAGTGTGGAAGGCCAAGTTTGGTGGGCTTGATGAGGACGCTTCTGCCTCGAGGCGTAAGGCCAAGAAGACTGTCAACCCCGGTGGAAAAGCGGACGCTACGGCGGATGGGCCAAAATCGCCAGAGACAGTCGCATTGGAAGCCAAGATCCTGGAACAGGGTAATCTTGTCCGCGCACTCAAAGAGAACAAGGCGGAGAAGGACGTCATCGATACTGCCGTTTTAGAGCTAAAGAGGCTGAAGGCTGAGTTGGTGGCTCTGGAGAACGCCTAGCGAATCACATCCAAGGTTTTTTTGCGAAGTTTGTGGTTGGTCCACTTACCTTGCTTTGTCGTTTAGTTTATCAGGGGGAACGTTCACGTCACAATTAGAGGGCTGTCGTCAAGAATGGGTGTTAATTGTATCGGTTGTGTAAAGGGTTTAGAGGCAATTTCTGTGTGTTGTGTGCACAATAGAACGCTGATTGGAGCGATTACTTCACGCATCGAATACTGCATGGTCAGGGCTCTGGGGTCTGCCGTCCATCCTATCTGTACGACGCTATCTTTGTAACGGCCTGCATTACCTCGGAGGGACTGTCCTCCGATACTGCCCATTATTCCCGCACCGCTTGATATCAGGTTGCCGAACACGAGTGAAGAAGTTCCTCCTGGCTTAGAAGAAGTCCTGACGTGGGGTCCGGCGGACGTTCATAATCACCTCCTCGGACCCCAACATTCTGCTTGTGCCTCCCCGGCTATCTCCACCTGGCGGTTCCAGGTACAACCATGGCTGTGAAGACATCTCTTCGCCGGAACGAATCTTGTACCTGCGTGAGCTCGAGAGCGATGCTGTCTGTTTCACAATCGATTGTATGTTGGTATGTATGCCTAATTGGACTAGACAGCATCGCGAAATGGAATTAGCGCACAGGACAATATGGATGGAACTCAGAAGTATCACAAAAATTACAACGATGTCTGGTAGTTGCGTGAGCGGATGGGGGGCGAATTCGACAAGGATGGTGGTTCGGCCCCGAGAGTAGTCACTCTGGACAGAGGAGGGCACGGCGACGCTAATATGAAGATACTTGGCCTATAGGGCACGAATCTTGCACAAATAACTATTGCCCTGCGGAACGAGCGAGGGTTTGCCTTAGAAAATCTCTTTCCAAGTAGCTATACGTATCAGGGAGTGCCGGATTCGTTATTGCACGATTACATGGACGCGTTGTTATGTATATCAAGATGGTCCGTATGGCCATAATCATTCATCCGCTTCACCGGCGACGATGACATCGTCTAGAAAGAAGTAACATCAACCTAGAGTCGTGTGAAGGCCATGAAGGACCAATGGACTTACCGATCTTGAGGACCGCCCTCACAAGCTACGACAACTCAGCTAATAGCCTAGAAACGATCAATGTGCTCACCTGGGTAGCTAGCAAATATTGTTGTCGTTTTGAGATCAACGGGTCATATACAAACTGCTTTTTCATATCTACGAGCTAAATTAGCCAACGTAGCGATGTTCGAAGATGAGAGAAAATTCATACCGTTCTCACTTTGACCAGTGCAGTCGATTCCTAGACGGGAATTCTTTTCTATCACCTGTCGACTCTTTACCTGGGTAAGCGTTTCAATCGGAGAGAAACCACTGTTCTCGGCGAGTGCAAGCGGGACAGCATCGAGGGCAGCGGCGAAAGATCGCATTGCGTATTGTTCTATAGAGGGGATCTGGATGGCAAGTCTGAAAGTGGCGCCTCCTGGACGCTTTAAAATAATACTTACTTCATCTGCAGCCTTTGCTACGGCGACGGAACAGCTGATATCAGCGGCACCCCCACCATAAACAACTCTATTGTCCACGACGAGATTGCGAACAGCACAAATAGCATCGTGCAACGCCCGTTTTGCTTCATCCACAATCTGAGGAACAATTGGCGATATGTAGGACACGGGGTATTTACTCGTACCATCTTATTCGATCCGCGAACAAAGATGGTGACAGCGCGTGAATTAGCGCAGTCTTCGATGACGAGCATCTTATCGCGCGTCGTGCCGAAGGTAATTTCGCGCACAATGCCTGCCTTGCCAAGTTTCTCTGCTGTGAGTTCCTCAAATCTAGGCACGATACGGCCATGTGTGGCGATTGCAATCAACTAAGGCGAGCATTATAATGAGGACTATAATTTGAGTGACGATCGGATGTGATAGGGATATTACCTCGATCTCGGGTCCGCCGACCCACCGCACGGCAGGCAGCTCGTTTTGCATCAACAGATGGTTTGCCTCGTCATCAAAGCCCCACTGGCAGATGACCAAGTTGGCGCCAGTGTTCTTCACCATCTTGATCATGTCCTCGAACTTTTCCTTTTCGTAGTCTCGAAGTTTTTTGTATTCCTCGACGGTCGTAATGTCTAGCTTGTGCTTTGTCTTTGGGCGGGGTGGCTCGAACGGACAAGTGAGAATTGCAAGATGGGCATCTTTGACGGATGAGGGCATCTGGGGATGCGACATGTCCTTGTCGATGAGCACACCCTTGATGAGGGTGGTGTCTGCCAGAGAACCACCGACTTTGCCGTCTACCTTGATGAGATCAAAGGGGACATCGCGACGTTCGATATCTGCGACTGTGAGCACTGCGTCTACGGCAATTTGTGCGAATTGCCGAATCTCTTTTGAGACGCTGTCAACCAGTGTCAGAGAGCACCGGAGAAGACGGGGGTGCATACATTTTGCTTCCTAGACTTGTCATGGCTGTTTTGATCAGATTTTCTTTTTCTTCGGACGAGAAGTCGACACGATCTGAAATGCGATCGAGTTGTTCGACGGCCACTGCGCAAGCCTTGTCGAAGCCATCTGCAATACGAATGGGATGGATTCCTCGGTCTAAAAGTGCCTCGCTCTGCTCGAGGAGGGCACCGGCAAGGACTTTGTGAAGGACGTCGGACATGGTGCACCGATAGCGAAGACAGACACGTACCAACGACACCGGTGGTGCCGTCGCCGATCTCGTCGTCCTGACTCTTTGAGAGCTGTACGAGGAGCTTTGCGATCTGATGTTCAACCTCCATCTGACCGAGGATGGTAGCGCCATCGTTCGTGACGGTGATGTCGCCGTCTGGTGAGATGAGGATTTTGTCGAGGCCTGTGTGGATAGATGAGATGAGATCGCGTGTATGACGCGGCGGTGAACGCACCTCGCGGGCCGAGGGACGTGCGGATGATGTTTGCGACTGTTCTCGCAGCGAGGATGTGGGACTGGACGTGGTCAGGTGAGCGTGGTGAGGGTTGGATGGACACTGACCTTGATGGCGTCTATGCCATGACTCCTGGTCTTTTTAGCCTGTTCTCTGAGTATAATAAACGGTCTTCCGTACTGATACCAGTCAAATTATCGCGACTGAACGAGGATGTTAGTGGGACGTACTTCGTCGGTCGCGTAGACGGCGTCGGGTTGTGCCATGGCAGAAAGCGTGACTTTGATTGTATTCGTGACTGCTCTTGATATCAGGCGTGACGCGTGACCTGAATGGTAAAGACGACTCCCTTTTGACTTTTTACCTTACACTCAAATGGAACACGAAATCGACGGCTGGATCGAACAACTCAGCCAATGCAAACAGTTGGCAGAGGCAGACGTGAAGAAACTCTGCGACAAGGTTCGTTCTCGTCCCAGTTCAAGATCAGGTTTGACCTACGTTGAAAGACGAGGGAGATCTTGATGGAAGAATCCAATGTACAACCGGTCAGGTGTCCCGTCACCGTCTGTGGTGATATTCACGGCCAATTCGTGCGTATACACCTGTCTCGATCGAACCCCTCGTCCCTCTTATCCTCACCCTTGCTGGGCACAGCATGATCTTTCTGAGCTCTTTCGAATCGGTGGTAATTCACCAGACACAAACTATCTCTTCATGGGTGACTACGTCGACCGCGGGTACTATTCGGTCGAGACCGTCACCCTTCTTGTCGCGCTCAAATTGCGGTATCGGGACCGCGTCACGATCTTGCGGGGCAACCACGAGTCGAGACAGATCACGCAGGTGTATGGTTTTTATGACGAGTGCTTGCGAAAATACGGGAATGCCAACGTGTGGCGTTTCTTCACCGACCTGTTTGATTTCCTTCCTTTGACCGCATTGATCGACAACCAAGTGAGCGCGGTTTGTGGCGCGCATGACTCGTTTTTTGATCACTCGACAGATATTTTGTCTTCACGGTGGACTTTCACCTTCGATTGATACCCTCGACCATGTTCGGTCAATTGATCGTGTACAAGAGGTGCCTCATGAAGGACCGATGTGTGATTTGCTGTGGTCCGATCCCGATGATCGGTGTGGTTGGGGGATTTCACCCCGCGGGGCGGGGTACACGTTTGGGCAGGACATTTCGGAGGCGTTCAACCACAATAACGGACTGACACTTGTAGCTCGTGCCCACCAGCTGGTGATGGAGGGTGAGTCGTGATGTCGCTCGTCAAGTAGGTGCTCACATGGCATGTAGGATATAGCTGGGGACAAGACCGGAACGTGGTGACGATTTTCAGTGCTCCGAATTACTGCTATAGATGTGGAAATCAAGCTGCGATCATGGAGATAGACGAAAAATTATCGTACACATTGTGGGTGGCTTGTTGAACGTGCTGCGCTGGTGTTGGTGTTGATGAATGTGCAGCCTTCAATTTGATCCTGCACCACGGGCGGGTGAGCCACTAGTGTCGCGGCGTGTGCCAGACTACTTCCTAGTGAGTGTTGTGGACGCGTCGGTTTGTGGTTTGACGTTAACATTGTCCTCCACAGTGATGCGAATAGAATGACGGCGTAGTTAATAGTGTACATGGGTGCACGCATTGTCGGTTTGTGTTGTGTATCTTAGGAATGGACTGGACAATGGCCCCAAATACGATACAACAAGCAAGCTGTTGGTTGACCTTCTCGACGACGAGCAGCACCTTGATTTCGTACCAATACCGCGAGGCAACAACGTGGCCGTCGTGTGTGTGTGTGTATGAGAGTACATGTCGTTCTCGGGCACACCACTCGGTCAAGGCAGACGTCTAGATCATCACACTTTTCTCAATAAACCCACCGACCAGAACAACCAACATCACCACTTCCAGCCCAGACATCTCCTTCACAACACCCAGTCTTCACATTACCCTACAACTTCCTCTTACGCGTACGGGTATGTTCAATTCACCCCCCACCAACCGGTCTACTCACCAGCCGAAAAGCGCACCGACCGCCGCTACCAGATCACCCCTTCCCCCCTCCGCGTCGAGTCTGGATCCATCCGATACCCAGGACGAGACAGCTCTCATCCGTTACGCACGCCTCAAACGCGATCAGTCCATGAACAACATCCAACCAGAAAAGTGGAACGTCAAGGACACCTCTGTCAATATCGCAGCCGCTTTCAACCAGGCTGTATCCGCATCCCACGACATGGTCCCAAACAACCCAAATGCTGCCTGGGCCTCAGGCTCGCAGACTAACCTCAACGTACCTCGCAGTACCTCTGTCGAGTACGAGAAGGAGACTCATTCCACCTCCAACCGCCGCTTGGCACCTCCCCCCAGCCGTCTCACCCATCGAGCATCCCACAAGCCCCTCTCCAAGCAAGCGTCCGCGCTGACACACGTATCAGACTCTGAACCCGAGGGACATCATTCCCAGTCACTTGATAACAGCGCACGCGGAAAAAGCCCCTTCGAACAAGCCCTTGACATATCCAAACGCGCTATCAACACCGCAACCTCCTTCTATCTTCGGCAGCGGTCAACTGAGCCCGCAGACGTCTCCGCTGCGACCACCAATGGCAAGGAGTCTAGCCTCGACTACGAGGAACTAGAGCACGACTTCAAGGAGCTGCAACGACAGCGCGCTCTGGAGGACGAGGAGTCTATTTCGAGGAAAAGTTCTTCCAGTCTCAGACGGAACCGCATCTCCCTTGACAACAAGGCTTACCGTCCCTCCATGTCCGACCTGGAAGAGTCAGACGACCAAATCTCTGACAGCGGCAAAAAGCGCAGAAAAAAGATAAAGAAGAAGGATATTGGTCTTGGTACCTTGACTACTCTTCCGGTAGCTGGCTACGACAAGCGAAGGCGAAGAAGAAAAGGATCCAAAGGTGGTGAGGTGGATCTCGATGAAGCCGAGGACGACCAAGAGAGCAGCATTGGGAGTGAACAGGTCGGTTCGCATGGCTTACAGGTGACACCTTTGTTAACGTCTCTGCAGCATTCGTCTACGCGCATTGCACCTACGAGTCGAGACTCCCTGTTGCGTACCTCCGTCCCTCCACCTATACAATCATCTATATCCCGCTCTTCCATGCCTCCACCATCCAAGTTTTACCCTGATCTAGAAGACGGTTTGCCTGACATTCATTCTAGTTTGGAGGTGATATTGGAGAGTGATGAACCCCCCGTAGTGGATGGGATTACGGACACTTCCGATACTCGCCGCCTCCCCTTCTCAATCGGCGGTCTCCTTGGTCTTCTAGTCAACAGAATCGCGAAATTCCTCTTGAGCATTCTCACATGGATACGCAACGTCGTGTCAATCATATTCCTTATACTCGGGCGCGTTCTGGGATCGACGTTTTATGTTTTCTTCTACAAGCCAGCTGCGCTTGTATCCTCACTTCATCCTCGCTCATTCATATATCTCACCAGGCTTGCCGCTGTGGGGCTCGTCATTTACCTCGCGTGGTTCAAGTTTTATGATCCACTAGCCCAACTGCTCCCAGATCGTGTCTCCCCTCGCCCATACCATGCGCCGGAAACACCGATCACGAACCTCGATGAGTTCGCCGTGCGGTTGCAGAACATTGAATCCGCGCTTTCTGGTCTTTCACTGGACCACCAACGATCTCGGGCTCAGCAAGATCTTGAAGCGCGTGCTCACGGGGAGGTCGTCAATAGGATATATGCCCTTGAGGCACGAGTCCGCGAAGAAGCCAAACGAATGTCAGAGGCAGAGACACACCTCAGAGTTTCAGCAAGTCATGGCCTCTTAGATGTCAAGCGACAGATTGATGCCCTTCAAGCACAACTTAGCGCAGTCGAATCCGCCCCGCGCGAGATGCCTCAATCTTCATCGCCTCCCCCATCGACCGGCGACGAAGAAGCACGGAAAAAGCTAATGCTACTTGAAGATCGTTTAAGCAGCGTTGAAGGAGAAATCAAGGAATCTCTTGAATTGTCGAAGAATACTATTAAAGACCCGGCGCCCGCTGGCCTGGCATGGTGGTCCAAGCTTTCTTCTGTTGTTAGTTCTGGTAGAGGCTTGACCATCAGATCTGGTGACGGCACTGACGTGACTGGCCTGATATCCCACCTCGTCGACGCTGCCGTTGCTCGGTCTGCCACACGCGATATCATTTCACGCGCCGACTTCGCCCTGCACTCTGCAGGCGGGCGGCCTATTCCGAGTCTCACATCGCATACCCTTGAAATGCGCCCGACCACGTTACGTGGGACAGTGTTGAGTTGGATGACTGGTCACGGACGTGAGATGGGTCGGTCACCCATCACGGCGTTACATCAAGATATTCATAGCGGGCTGTGTTGGCCCATGAGTGGGGATTTCGGCCAGCTCGGCGTCGCGTTGTCTTTTCCCGCATATATCACTGATATCACGATCGATCACGTTGCGAAAGAGGTTGCATTCGATATGCGGACTGCGCCTCGAGATATGGAGGTGTGGGGCCTCATTGAAGGCAAGGAAAACCTTGACAAGGTTGCGGCCTTTCGAGCAGAGCGTGCGGCGCAGCATGCAGAAGCGACGAGGACTGCGGAAGAATCTGGTTCTGCGCTGCCCGAAGAGCCTGACGAGGATGCCTACCCACATACACTCCCTGCGAATCAGCCGTTTATCCGTCTGGCTTCCTTCACGTACGACATCGATGCACCGTCCAACGTTCAGACATTCCCTGTGCGTCAAGAGATCCGGGATCTGGATGTTGACTTTGGTGTGGTAGCGTTGGTCATCAAGAACAACTGGGGAAAGAAAGAGTACACGTGTCTGTACCGATTCCGGGTTCACGGCGAGCGTCTCGGCGGGACACCACAACCGATGAACGCGGAGGCGACCACCATGGTGGAATCATGACCTGAGTGACATGCTAACTTTAAATCTATTTCTTTCATTCCTTTTCTCTTCACTTCCAAGTTCCTCACCTTTAGGCGGTGCTGTTTTCTGTCAGCTAGATTATTCAGTTAATTCTACTCGTTTGTACTGACGACTGCGATGACAATGCAAATGCGCTCTGGACCGCTCGAGTTTCGAAGCAAAGTTGTGGTTCCAATGTGAAAGTGGGTAAAATGAATACGGATGGTATCGAATTCTAGGGTTGAGATCCCGCATCGCTTCACAACGCCTGACCTGCTACCTCGGCAGACGTCAAGCCGTCCCTAACACCGACTTTGACGTCCCACTCCTTGATACCAACGACGCCACCGAGTTCACGCCAGACGCGGACCATGTCATTTCTGCGCGCCTCGCACATGGACAAAAGGGCAGGCCAATAGACTTCGTGGGTATAAGTAAACGGCACAGAGCCTGACCAGCCGTCGCTGACGAGCTGGTCAAGTTCAAACAACTTGGCGTCATCTTGGCCCTGGTCCCTGGACTCGGCGGACCGCCAGAGACCACCGCCGTCAGGGACGGGATTGAAAATCATTTTTGCCTTCGTGACCGGGTCGATGAAGGGAGCGATGAGCTTGTAGAAGGCGTGGAGGAGCCAGGGGAGATGCGTGATGACGGATGCGCCGAGACGTTCTGGATAATGTGTCTGGAGGATGTTGAGTACCGTACGAGCGGTAGCAAAGGAGGTGTTGTTGGCCTTGTCCGCATAGTTGATCATGAGTGTGACGGTCCTGTGCGAGACGGTGAGGGGGGGAGGGGGACATGATGGGGTGGATAAGGATGGAACGTACTCGACGCCGGGACCCATGAGCTCGACGGCACGTTCGAGGACCCAGACGACAAAGTGAATCTGGCGAGGGCCCTCTTCGGTGTTTTGTCTGCTCGGACACATGTAGAGGGCCGGTCTGCCATGGATATCGTAGCCAAAGAGGAACTCTTTTCCGGTGAGTGCTTCTGGTTCGACGTGTTCTGGAGTGATGGTGGTGTAGAGTCCAAAGTCGCGCCTCCATTTGAGGGTGCCCTCGAGACGGGTGATGCATTGCGCAGTGTCGTGTTTTGTGGCACGTAGGTAACGCAGGATGCACTCGTAGGACTGAGGGAGAGTGAGGACGAAGAAAAAGGGAGAAAAACGGGACGGACGAGCCACATGCGTTCTTGTTCTGTCAACGGTGCGGCGTCGAGGACATAATCTGGACTGGAAAAGTGAGCGAGAACGCGGTCGTATTTTTCCTTGACGGAGTGTGTTAAACCAGAGGGGGCTGTGACGGACCCAGTCGGGACGGGAAGGGGACAACTGGTCATGACAAGGATCCTGACATCATCACCAGCTCGGGCTTATATATCACCGAGTTTCATCACCGACCCTTGTCACCGACCTGGGCTTATATATTTGGGCTTATCGAGAACCCTCTTCTTTCCAGTATCACCACCATGAAACTGAATCTCGACTACACCGTATACAAGGGACACCATTCAGGAAGGATCGTCAAGGCCGTGGCACACAGGGAAGAACTTGCCCCTGACCAGGTCCTCCTCCGTATCACCCATGCCGGACTGTGTGGCACCGACGACCACTACAAATCCGTAGACATGGTGCTCGGCCACGAGGGTATAGGCATCGTCGAACAAGTCGGCAGCGCGGTGGACGCGTTCAAAGTGTGGGTGTTGTTTCAGTGTCATTCATTGAACCTAGAGCTCAAAGCAGAGTTAGGGGAGATCGTGCGGGTTGGGGATACCTCCACAGCAGTTGCTTGCATTGTGACCAGTGTCTGAGCGGCACCGAGATTCTGTGTGCGGAGCGCACCATGTATGGACTGGACGATCTGGACCAAGGCGCGTTTGCTTCGCATGCGGTGTGGAAGGCCGCCTTTCTGTTTCACATCCCCGAGTCGATCTCGTCCGCAGAGGCAGCCCCGCTCATGTGTGCCGGGTCCACCGTATTCAAGCCGTTGCATGAATATGTTCATCCCACCGATCGTGTTGGTATCGTGGGTGTCGGAGGCCTTGGACACCTCGCTATTCAATTCGCATCCAAGATGGGATGCGAAGTTGTCGTCCTTTCCAGCACGGACGCTAAGGCGGAAGAGGCAAAGAGGCTTGGTGCGACCGAGTTTTATGCGACCAGAGGCGTGAACAAGCTTGAAATCGGACGGCCTGTGACACACCTGATCATCACAACGTCGTTGCTGCCCGATTGGAGCTTGTAGGTCGCAAGTGCTTATTTGGGGATGCCCGCTCACTAAGAGAACAGGTTGCTTCCGATTTTGGGGAGTGGGGGCACGATATTCCCGCTGACGGTGTCGGAGGGGGATGTAGCGCTGCCTGCGATGTCGTTGCTGGTCAAAGGACTGCGTATTCAGGGAAGCTTGCCGTGTTCACGGGGACTGCACGTCAAGATGCTGAGGTTTGCTGCCTTGCATGGTATCAGACCTGTTATTGAACAGTTTCCGATGAGTGTCGAAGGTATCGAAGAGGCGTTTGCGAAACTGAGCCAGGGAGAGATCCGCTACCGGGCCGTGTTAGCCGTGTAAATAAAAACTTAAGGTTCAATGTAACGTCATGATATTGTGTCAGATTAGATATAGGGTGGGTGAGTCAGCCAACTCGACACTTGTGTGCTTGGACCATGATTTTGCGCACAAGACAAGGCAGCACAGCGATCAACTCGCTCGTCGTCCGCTCAGCAGCTTACTCGACGTATGTCAACAAACGACTCTCTCACTCGTCCTTCTCATCACCATCACCAGACGCAACGCACAGATCCCGATAGAGAATGCTCCGGGATGGCGTGAAGATCTCGCAACCCCCTCTGAAGCATCCGTAAAAGTACGTCTGCACACACTAGCACAACCAACCACAGTCACCCATACATGAAAGGCGGATCGCGCAAAGACATCTTTGGACGAGATGCGCAAGAGAACGGTCGACCACGCACAGACCCACTGTCATGATCCAGACGGAGAACGCACCCATGCAACTTATGCACGCGAAGAGGTTCACGGCCCACTCGGGCACGCCGGTGTTGGCGAATTCGAAGGCCTCGTGGGAAGCGACGATCTCGGTCCAGATGCCCAACTCGAGTCAAACGGTCGGGTTGTTTCCAGGCAGGTCAAAAACGACAAAGGGACCACAGGACAAGCAAACGTAAGTCAAAATACTTTGAGACCCGTACGTATTCCAGGGTGACCCATGACCTGAAACAGGTTTGAAATTTCATTTTTCACCACTCACTCCTAAGCTCCTCCATGTCATAAAAAAACACACACACACGAAACAACTATGGCATCCTTTGTATCAGTTTTGCGTACGTACAGAAAAGCTTAACATATTGTACAAGTTTGGAACACGAGTAATCATGATATTCTCCCCTCCCCGTTCAAGTTTGTGAATTCTCAACAGTTTCCTCACGAGGGCCTTAAAGTACTCCACTACTCGGCGAAAGCACTCTTATGCTTCCTCCAAGCAGACCACCGAGCAGCCCGCGGTACTTTGCCTCATAGTCTTGCGGGAGTGTCAACGGTTCAGGACCCACTTCAATCTTGGACGAAGACTGTTTTCCAGTAGCCGGAGGAAGCGCTGACTTGGGTAAGGTGACATGGTAAGTGGTCTCTGCAGCCACTTGGTTCACAACCGTGACTCTCCTGGGGTCAAAATAACCACGGATAGGTGGAGGGGGTTTATGCGTGTCCTTTTCCGTTGGCTCGATGCTAAAAGATCGGTTAGCGCTGGTATTTGGGGGCAATCGCTGTGACTTACACCACATTGATGGAGGAGGTTGCCCTGCTCTCCGCAGGCGTACCAAGGACGAGGAATTCAGAATCCGAGATCGCCGTGTAGAAAAATCCAACCAGGCCAGACTGGGAAACATGAGTCGATCTGACACGAAAAGAAGAAGAAGGCGCTGCGTACGAGCACGCCCTGGCCACCGGTTTCAACTTCGGTTGCACCCTGAATGGTGACGGCCGTCCCGCTTTCTGCAGGGGCCGCAGCACTCTGTTCGAGTAGCTGTGCCTTGTATTCGTCACGAGAGAGGGTATTGCCGTTCAGGTTAAACTGGGCGTTGGTGGCGAACGTCTCATCAAAGAAGGTATCGAAATCTTTCTGGGTTTTCGATTCCAGGAGGCTGGTCAAGTGGGACGTTGCCCAGACGGTGAGTGTAGGGAGGATCGGCATGGCTATGATCGATGGTGCAGTTGAGGTTGCGACGCAACACTTTATATACCCCAGACGCTGGACAGCCCCGGTTCCACGATTGGACCCAATCTGATAACGATTTTGGCTGGTTTGTTTTCCCCTATAGCACTGCGTATGCCGTCAGTGGTTCGCTCCCCAGAACAAGCCTTCAGCCCATTTCGGGCGATAGTTGGCCATGGCAGGATCCCTGATGGACGGCGTCTTGACAATATCACAATTATTTTTATTCAGTTGGTCTTGAGGTATTCGCCAGAACATGTTTCATTCGTCCTCGCCTGGCAGCTTGCCTCCGTTGAGCACCTTCTTGAAAGCGATGGCGCAACTTCAAGTCAAGTGGCGATGACAGGTTTCTGTGGTGTCAAGGCCTTTGCCGGACGTCGGGTACGACAGGCGGAATCACTTGCTTGGAGCTTGAAGCAATAGGGTGCTCGTTGCCGATGCCGAGCTAGGGTGCTTGGAAGCACAAAACGGCATAATGTTGCAATCATGTATGGAAGGCTGATATCAATTTCACAAGAACAAAAAAAAAATATTAGGAAGGAAACTATCGGGAGATGGGCAACACAACTAGCCCTGTTCGGAATCAAACTAAACGGTGGTTTGACACAGCTCAAGCTGAAACAGTGCACAAACCGACAATCGCTCAAAACCCGAGAATAAGACCGATTCATTTAGCAGTCGAGTGACAGTTAAGCAAAGTCTCCGGGTTCGACCAACCTCAGATCAAGAGGGACCTGCGCTGTCACATCATCCCCTGCAGGGGGTCGGACTACAGGAACTTGGAGGCCATTAATTTTCCAGTAGATTTCCTTGACATGTCCGTTCTCGTCTGGTGTGCTGGGTAGCGCGAAATGAATGCGAGAGAGAAGCGTGGTCAGAACTTGTTCTAAAACGACGCAAATCATGGTCAACTCGATAACCATGATGACACGACTGCGGCGCTTACTTGTCTCCATCTCTGCAAATTTGAACCCGCTGTCGGGAAGTTACGCGTTAGACAGGATGACAAGGGACGTGCGAAATGTACGCACATGCACGCGCGCCCACCTCCAAGGAAGGTCATCCTGGAGATGGCCGATTTGAGCCCAAAAATACTACGAAACGAGATACAACCCACATGGTCCCATAAACTCCTGGGTATTTCATCCCATCCTTTGACCCCGGTGCCTTTTCTGCGTTGACCGCCTCGCCCTCGCCCATCACAGTTCCAGAGTCCGCGTTTCCGTTCGGTTGAATGGGTGACGTGCCCAACCATCGCTCGGGTCTCCATTCCGACGCGTCTTTTCCCCACAAGTCCTTGTTATGGTTCGCGGCCAAGAGAGACATAATTAGCGTCGTGCCTTTCGGAATGGAGATCGCCGAGAGCATATCGCCTGAAACTGATTTGATCGGCTGATACAGCGGGAGCACGGCGTCTTCGCGAACGCTGGAAATGAAACATGAGTTGTCGACAGATAACAATAGTTGGACCCCCTTACGTGCGACTCAGTAACGACGTGGGAGGATATACTCTCAATGTCTCTCGAACAATTGCATCCAAGTAGGGAAGACCCATGAGGACGTCGTATGGTAACCCGATTCCTTCCCAAGAGCCCGAGATATCATGCGATGCAGCAAAACTCAATTTTGCGTCGCGTATTTCACTGCGCAGACGGGTTTGGACATCCGGTTTGCTGGCCAGAATCCAGAGGACGCGACATATAGAGGTCGTTGTAGTTTCAAATCCTGCAAAGATGATCGTGCTAGAACAGATGTTTTGAGACGCGAATCAGGCGCGTTTGAAAAAACTCACTTGATTTGTCCTAGAAGCTCTTCATCCGTGAGTCTATCGGCGTCGGATGACGACAGGTTTGCTTTTACTACCGATAACCTCACCAACACCGTCGTATGGGGGGATTTACGTGACTTACACATGATGCTCATGATATCTTTGCCTTTCATGCGAGACCGTAAATTTCCAAGACCCTCTGGAGCAATGCGACCTTCCATGATTGCCTTTTTCTCCGCAAAAACATTCTTGCCTGTCGTGTCCATGACCTGTACGACGCGGCGGAGTTCTCTGAGGGCATCAAGCGGCGCCCAGTCTATCATCTTGTTGCGCCAATATAATGAGAAGTTTCGCACGATGAAGGGGATGAACGGGCGGATCATAAGCAGTCGGAGAGTGGACGGACTGGATGAGGAGAAGGGTCAGCTGCTATGAGTTATCGCTCCAAGTGGGAAACATAGTTACGCCAAGTTACTGATTGCCTCGAGATAGTCATTTTCTTTGTCGAAATTCAGGGCATCAAAGGAATGACCAAGTGTAGCCTGACATATATATTCAAGAGCACCACGAGAAAGCCAAGGAAGCAGGTTAATCTCCGTCGGTGCTGGATTTAAAAAAATGTGAGAAGGATAGGGACCTGAGGAGACAAGGCCATACAACGATCAGTTGACAGTCGAGATTGGAGAATTGAACAAAGGGAATCTGCAATGGGCTGTATGATTGGCAATAGGTCACGCATGTTGGCGAGCGAGAATACGGGATTGAGCATCTTGCGCTGTTTCCTGTGCTGATCGCCTGGAGCGGTGTGGGTGTGGTGAGACAGGGGCGAAGAGGACATACCAAGGGTAGAGATAAGACCGGGGCCAAAAATCAGACGGTTACCCCTAATATGGATTACAAGGTATGACGAGTGAAAGGGGTGGGAGGCACTTGCATGATGAACATATCTGTTTCGGTAAAAATGTGCTGATCTTTGACGACGATATGATACAAGGCAAGTGGGTCAGACACGTAGAGCTGGTGAGTCTGTAGACATGTGAATGAAATTGGTTTTTAGGAAGATAAACTCGGTGGTTACGCCAAGCAATGCGTGTATCTTGAGAGCGCCGCCATAACGCGCGACGAGGTCGAGATGATAATGGTACGCGTCGCGGAACAGACGATGGTAGTTGCCTGAGAGTGGTGAGTGGAACGAGTGAGATGAATGGGGAGAAGGGTGTACGATGTACCTGTGAGCCAATGCTCCTTGTGTGGTCCGGGTATGGTTTCGAGGGGAGACTTGCGGCGGCGAACGAGAAGGAGGGCGACTGTGGCTACGAGGACGAGGAATTCAAGAAACATGATGATGGGGAGTGTTTCAGTTGAGATTTGACGTCCTCTTTGAATCCGATACCGATTTCATCCCTGTCCACGCGTCTTCTATCTCCGGCGAGGCTTGCAAGGCCTTAAAAACGCACCAGGAGAGGGCAAAGAAGAGCCCCATTCGAATGGCCCTCTCCAACGACTTGGCTGCCTTGATTGGCTTTGCGTGTGAAGCCGCCCTCTGGGGTTCGACGTCCTCCTCCTCACCACCCTCACACGCTCATCTGACCCTTTACCAGGCGTCAATACCACTCTTTTTCTTACCGCAGTCGCCATCTTAGCCCGCCGTCGTTTTCACGAAAATCTCTTCAATCCAGTCATCTCCCTCACTTTTCTCATCTTCTTGTGTTGCACGACCCATTTCGCTCTCGAGTTCAATCATTTCTACACCACCCTCGTCAGTCCATCCATCTTCCCTTTTTCATTCTTCGCTGACACCCCCCAGAATGCCATCGGCGTACACAACTATGCCAATGAAACCACCATGCTCGCTGGCGCAGACTACTTGATATCATTCACGGATTTCCTCGGTGATTTAGCCCTCATATATCGTTGCTGGATGCTATGGGGAAAAAACTATTATGTTGTCATACTGCCTCTCCTCTCTGCCATAGGCGGAATCGGTACACCTCTTCCTCCTGCTAATACCCTTCCCGCTCACTTTCATTCCTTAGCCTCCATTACCGTCGTCATCGTCTTACTCTATAGCATAGATCCCAGCTCCCCAACCCCTCCCCCATCCCTGGTCCCTCTCACTCTTGCCGCATACGCCCTTCCCCTTGGCGTGAACGTCATGGTCACGACTCTCATCGTCTTCCGCATCTGGTCCTCTTCCCGCATCATCTCCGATTCCCCCATGAATATCGCACAAAGCGCTACACGCCGTGCAATGGTACTCATCATAGAGAGTGGTGCCCTTTACCTCTTATTCCAACTCATATTAGTCGTGCTTGTCGCCACCCAAAACGGTGCAGAGGCGATTATCGCCGTCATGGCAGTCCAAATTTATGTGAGCCACTCATTCGCCGATTCTAGTCTTGTCCCATGACGCTTTGCCTTCCTTCAGGGGATCGCTCCCACACTCATCATCATCCGCGTAGGTCTTGGTATTTCTTCCGAACAGACGTCAGGAACAGCGGTCTCCACGCGCATCAAATGGATTGTGCATCGTCCAGAAGAGTCTGCAACTTCGGCTACTGGTTATACCGATGCGTTGATCACCAACACTGACTTTGAAGGCATTAAGGAGCCTGATTTGTCCACACCGGAAAATCACGAACACGACACGGAACTCAAGGCCACCCGCTTGCCACATTCTTGCGAGACTGCGGATAGCAGTCCCGTCTAGACCATCGCTATAGTTTCCTTGTATTGGGCGACACCCGTGTTACTTATACTCTCTTCCGTGGAGGTACGCCGACGAGGCCCAACAAAATAAATCATTGGTTTCGGATTCGTTAACATGTCCTTGGATTGTTTTGGAAATTCCTGGATCGTAGTACATCATTGTAAGAGTAACAGGCCTTGTGATGTGATGCTCTAGTTCGAGACAGATCGTTTAGAATGGTCCGCAAAGAATCACTGTCAAGTGTCCTGCAGGTTTCAGGCGCTGCGGCTTCCAAGGACGTGTTTTACATACCTGCAAACCGACGACTGCATGAGGGTCATTCCATTTCATGTGGTCTGACATCAAGACATCGTTACCCAAACAATATATTATTCCATGCCGTTCATCCCCGTATGCCTGCGCCTGCGATCTGTCCATGAGCCCACCCCCGATCTCGCCTGCGTCGCGCCGGTAGAATCCATGACCAGGTGTCCCTATTATGCGTTCATGCTCTAGGAGGCAGTCGACCCGCGACTGGTATGACGACGAAAAGAACCAAGTGCGCGGTGCGTGTACATCCGAAACGCGAAGTGCTCATTCAAGCGGCACACTAGGGTGATCGGTCACCCACCGGCGCAGCGCAGTCCAGTCTCTACATCTATGAACTGAGCCAACGCCGTTTGCCGTGTGGTGCCAACGGCCGTCTCGAAACTGCGGGATATCGACCTCGAGCGTCGTGTCGGCGTGACAGATGAGGATCTGCCTGAGGTAGCGCAGACAGTGTTGGATATGCTCGAACGCGTGTGTTCGGTTCGTCAAGTAGCCGACACGGATGATGTCTAGGCAGTGAAGCTGGTGGAAGAGCGATAGGAGAAAGGTGCGGTTGTGTGGCCCGAGACGCACGAAGCCGTCCGAGGGGAACAGCGTCCCCCACTCGTCGTCGTCGTACAGAGAAAAATGACCCTCGCCGGTTTCCACGCTCAGGCCTGCGAGGGGCAGGTCGACGGGCAGGTCTGATGGGAAGTTGTCTCCTATGTATGCTTCGAGAGACATCAGCTCGAGCAGCGCCTCGAAGCGAAGCTGGACTTACACCACTCACGGGGGGGTGGCAGGAGATCGCTGACCGTTCGGATGGTGTACACGGTGAGCACGACATTGAGGACTGTCACAACAACGAGCGCGCCGAGGCAAGCGATGAGCGCACTCGGTTGGCGGAAAGGACGGGCAAGCGTGCTGTTCGTTCTGGAGGAGAACATGCTGAGCTATTGACTCCCACACACGAGGCCACATATACATAGCGCTCTAGGCCCCGTTTCCAGCTAGAAGATTCCCATTGAGGCCTTGATCAAGTTCGCCGTGACTGGCGATGCCAAGGGCGATGATGTGGCGAGAAGGGACCGAACTCGGAACCAGGTTCCTTTAAACCTGCTACTGTGCCGAGCTGGCGCTCATCTTGTTTTGGTGCCGCTGCGGTGGATCAGCATCTACCATACGGTGAGCAAAGGCAATTGGTTGATATGGAACCAGAACCTCCTCATAGGTGTATCACCAGGATCACACTTATAAGCCGCTCAGGAGAGCGCAGCTGCCAGTTCGCTAGACTATCCTTTGACGCAGAACCACAGGTAAGAAACCCAGTCGCTCTATTTACTCTATGGTGGCGCTCATCCATCGCAAAGCAGATGCGCACCGGCAGCTACACCGCTCTCAGTCAACAGTCAGACGACGGGCTCGACAAAGAGCATCTCCTCCCCTCGTCCGATGACTGCGCTCAAGGTACCTTTGTTGAGGTACCCCGCGGAGGCACCATGTCCCCGCAATGGGTCGTAACGGCAGTCATCATCCTGTTATTCATTAACGCCAGCTGTTTACTCGTTACCATGCAACAATTGCAACTGGGTTCTCGAGTGCTGAAACAGTTTGTCAACTATGTCGACAACCGGGACCTCCCTCCGTTGGACCCATATGACGGACTTTGACCATATGCTACATTATTGCTTTCCCTATCAGCACCTGTAGCACCCGCAAGTATGATATACCCCTTTGTTAGGCCAGCGCACACACACTATTATAGTAAACTGCGCTGTACGCATTGGCACATCGTTCAGAAGATCAGGTTCCGTGTCTCACACCTGGTCGACACAAGCCCCACGGCCTCAATGTCAATATCCATCGATCAATGTGATAAGAACACCAGCGGGCCACCGTTCAGAAGAAGTCTCAGTTCAGAAGCCACCTCAGCAACCTAATTCAAGCAGGCGTAAGAGAGTATCATGCGTACGTATTTAACCCGGGGTGAGCAAGTTTAACTTGGACGACGTTTCTCATTTCTGTACCCTGCGATGCTCATCCTCCTTCACGCTTTTCTGCTCGCGTTGATTTCGTCCGTTGCTGATGGTACTGTTAACAGACCAGGTTGGTCGTCACGTTAATTTCAGCCGTGACCCATCTTAATGTTAGACTCCTGACAGCAGTAGTGCGGGGTGCTGGTAAGTGCAGATGCCAACCTTATATTTTCAGAAAATGTCGCCGACGCATCATCATCGTGTCCAGATACAGAAAGGTATCTTGGCAGGCGAACTGTGGATACGGGTCAGTGATAGACATGGCTCACGTCTATAAGTCACCTCAAGTACGAACCCCCAGCAACCGAAAGTAGAGCAACCACGACTGCAATACAGGGTGCACTTTGGCGCGGGATGGCGCATCAAAACCTCGACTGGTGAAGTTAGATTCCCGAGGCAGAAAGGCAGGCCAAACGAAGGCGCTGGATTGTCAACATCAATATTTAATTTGCTTTCGCTAGCTCGGCACCTTGATTGTGTATTAAACGTTTCCGAGTAACGGGAATGAACCGAGTAATGCAATGCGTCGAGGAAGCCACGGTGTCATGATGACACCCGGAGAATATAGAAAGCAATCGGAGACCGCGTGTTGGCCTAATGCAGTACTTGTCGACTCGGCGTAAAGACTTGTGCGAACCTATGCCAATGATGAACGGACCACGCAGCAGTGTCTGACTCGAGCTGCTTCCCAGTCGAGAAGTAATACGTAGCACATTCCCTGTTAAGCGGCGCCCATTCGGTTATCAAGCTAGTTCGGCATCCTGTAAAATTCGAACGCCTTGACACTGCCTCAAAAGCATAGACAGTTGTTCTTGGGCTTCGTCCCACCCTGACAAGCTGCGTTATTGGTTGCGAACTTGCTCGAGACCGAGCAGAAAGCAGGAATGAAAAATGAAAGACATAGATCAAGGTTCAGGGAATAATGATGTGCGACAGTACATTAGGTTCATCGTCACACTTTGATGGGCCACGTTCCATAGATCATTGAAGAACGTTGCTTAAGGGTCCGCGGTAGTCCATGGTCACTTTGCAATACCTAGATGACCAAAAAAACGATTCGGTGTGAAATTGGGGTGATGCAAGCAAACGGCGGTCACTCGCCTTGGCACATCGCCCGGCGCGCCTGAATAGTGATGCAGTGCGGGGTACACAACACTCTTCCGGTGGCCCATCAACTCCGCTTTCTTATCGTCAGTGTGCCTAGGTCCGATGCCCGAACTAGAAATTCAAGGGGACGCAGCGAGAGAAAGTAACCGAGCAAGTCTTCAGCAAATCTGTCCGTAGCGAGGACTGGTCCTAGTAGCCTTAACCTTTCTTGACAATCGGCTAGTACCATCGGTTGACCGTGGCCGTCCCACTGAGAATGGCCACTGTAGTGATGGACGGCATACGAAGGCGATGCCGGCCAACTGCCTGGAAACGAAAGAGAGAGATAAAAGGCTTGGGGGAAACGTGGCCTTCTCGTCTGCACAACACCTATACGGTATTTTCGACATCCAGAGAGCAACCTCACCATCATGCGCTGGCCCATTATCTCTACCTGCATCATCTTGTGCTCCACTGGTCTTTGCGCTGCTCTCCCTCTGACAACAGACGGGAACAAGTCGCCATCTGGCGCGTTGTGGAAGGACCGGGTACACGAGGAGGTCTATCCAAAGGCCAGTTCAGCGGAGAGTGAGTGACCTCGTGT
>JBBPKO010000005.1:134768-161316 GCA_038089295.1 Xerocomus amazonicus
TAGATGCATGGCGGTGGTTGACTTGTACAGCAGACCCTGCAACACCGACGGATGCTGCACCCTACTAACTGTCGATACAATGATCAGTCTGGTCATAAGTCGATAGGAGGATGTTTACCGCTTATACGCTTGCTGGACAGATTATATTTATCTATATTATCATATAAACTTATATTTGTCGTTTCTTCCGATAACCCTAATTAGGTCTAGCTAACTCTTACATTCACACGCTTCGGTCGACGTCGACGACCACCTGTGGGTCGTACACATTCTACTCTTTTTTTTTTTTCAATCCTGCTAGTGATATTCGGCGGCCAGGTTGACCTTTCTCATTTTGGTACCACTTCCACTTGGAGGAGGAAATTAGGACTGTATGCGCTATTTTTGATCACATCAAAATCATTGCCTTTTAATCTTTGGGCACTGAGACATACTGCGACCCCTTGGCATCTTTCTACCAGTTGTTTACAGTCTTATATGCTGCGCACACATGCTCAGCTTGCCCCTGGTCTCCCGTGATCGGCCATTTCATCCCTCCAGTGTCCAAATTAGGCAAGTTCAAACAGTCGAATTCAGCAAACCAGCCTAAAAGAAGCTGGCTCAATAGATGCAATTGAGTAAGGGCTCTTTCATCACTTAAGAATACAGACCTACGGCGACCGAGTCGCCATAGAGTCTGGTAAATCTGATAGAATTGATGAAAACGTCGCCTCGGCCCGTCATAGTGGACTGGTCATCAGACTAACATGTACTAACTGGGCCGCACAACCCCTACCACAACGTAGTGCGTGCGTAAACGCATTTTCCCTCGGACTGTGCTGCGTAATATCGTCGCTTGTAAAAAAAAAAAAGAAATCAAGGATAGCTACTGGTGGAAAAAGCGACAAGGGTCATTTAGAGTGCATTGGCCTTCGTTATAATTTTGGCTTGTCGTGAATCTTGCTTGCCTCATCTGCTGCCTCATGACACTCGACTCAGCTCCGTAACATGGGCTCGACGCGACGAATTATGAGTATGGAATACACGCTAGTTTATCGAAAACAAGAGAGTACAAGTGCATCAAGCATGACAAAGATGGAGTGAGATGGGTATATCGATGGGACTAGATGCGACGAGATCGGGGCTCGTTTATTCAACCAAGAGCAGAACCATAAAGCAAGCAACCCGACAACTTACAAGGGGTCACGAAATGGGTCATAAGTCGAGTCTCATGGCGGGAAGATTGGATCTTTTGTAATTGGCTGTGTACGAGGAGTGGGTCCATGTCCACCAATTGTACGGACCAGCTTGGAGATTGCTTCATCGGTTATAACGGGGCGGGACGCCTGCGGTAATCGAGTGCCCGCGGCGGGCGAAGAATGATTGCGAGCATGGGCATGAATGTGCTTTCCAAGGGGGGAAGAAGTGCCTGATTGTCCGTGCCGGCGATGTTTCGCGCTCGAAGGGCCATTGTGTGTTTGATGGATCCCTGCCCTGCCTTCCGTTTGTGAACGTGAATGGGTGTGTGTCTGAGAGGTCACAGATGTTGGGCGAGTGGCCAGAAGACTAGGGGCGGAGTGAGACTCTGGTAAGCCAGGTGTGGGAGCGTGAATTGAAGCAGCGAGGCCTCGTTCATTAGAAGATGCGCTAGACACTCGTTCCAATGTGAGACGTTCATCTTCAGAGAGTGCGTGCACAGATTCGGCCAGACCCTCGACTTTCGTCGTCAATGGATCTCCCTCTGCAACAAACGTGCAAGGTTTGGATGAAAGGTCAGAAAGTTTGCTGGTCGGTCTGCCTCGAGCATTCGAATACTCCATTGCTGCCACAGGTTTCGGTGGAAGGGAGGGGTGTGATGGAAGCTTTCCGTTGGGGGGCATAAATGATGACAGCTCTTCCTGAGCTGTGGAGGCCAGGATACATTGGTCTGGAGCTTTCTCAGTGGCAGATGCGGCAACGGCCATTCCTTTCGTAGGATCAAGCAGGGACGAGTGTTCAATAGAAGAGACTTGTACTCGGTCGGAGTCAACATCGAAAATCTCCGGTTCCCGGTCCTCTTCTTGGTGGACTTCAGAGCTTGGCTCAGGCAATGTTTTCAAAGTGTCCACTAGGATAGGAGAAATCTCCTCGCCCTGATTTTCACTATGCGACGCGTTTGAGTGTGTTGTTGTGACACCCCAGTCGTCAAGGTCGGGTAGAGAATCATCTTCATCGCCAGCCCAATCTATGTGGCTACCTGGAGTTGTTGGACGATTTTCAGCCATCGCAACGGCTCTGACCCGCTCCACCAACACGTCGATGTCGTGACGAATTTCTGCCTGGTGAGCAGCCACGAGGTGCGGTGGGACATCCTTGCGCAAAGACAAAAGTGTGGAACTATCTTGTGGTTTTATGGTACTTGACGAAGGAGGTAGCGGCTTCGCAACTGCAGCAGGGCCCTTTCCTGACGGAGCGCGGCGTCGACGATGAGCAGACCGGGGAGTGAGGGGAGCTGATTCAGAAGACTTTGGAGGAGATGCAGTTGAGATCACAACAGCAGGAGAAGTCCGCAGTTGCTTGCGAGGGCCAGGTTTGGTCCGACCATCGCGCTCGGCGGAACCATTGGCTTTTTTCCCCGATAGACCATTCGACGTCGTACTGGTAGTGATTGGTGTGAGGGACGCTATTGATGACGGGGATGGTGTAGTGTTGGCTGTTTCGGGATGAGTACCGCCCTTTGGGACCAAGTTAGTCGTAGTCGATGTTGATGGACCTCGGCCGCCCCTGACACCACCACCTCGGCCACCTCTTGCCCGACTAATTCCACGAAATGCTGAACCCCGTTCTCCTGTCCTCATATTGCTCCAGTCTCTAGTACGAGGAGAGCCTTGGGTAGACGGGTTTGGGCTACTTGGCACCGTCCGGGAGAGTGCTGGCGTGGCCATTGACTCGATGTACTGTTCATGACTAAGCTCAGTATTGCAACCAAGCCAATGAATGCGAACTGACTCTGGACCTTTTTAGAGAAAAGAGGTCTGTCGCTTGCTCTTCTTGATTACTTTCCTGTACACTTGGGAGTTGTGTTGAACGGTGCTCGTCGAGGTTTTCCATGTTTGGCCGAACCGTAAATAAGATTCTGTCGGCCAACAATATCTCCCGCTCCCGCTCACCAGCATGTCCAAAGCATCCCAGCCAGAACTCAAAAAGGTCGCGCTTTCTGATTCGATGGGCTGGCGATGTCTCAACAAACTTTCTAGTTTATGGACAAGAAATTGTTTGTCCATCTACAGGGCGGTCGAAAAGTCAGCGGTAGTCTGCGCGGTTATGATCTGTTCCTCAACCTCGTCATCGACGATGCCCTTGAAGAGACTACTCCCGCTCAGAAGCACCCCATTGGCACAGTGGTAGGCTTTTAATTTCTCTCATTGCTGTCTTTCTGTCTAACTCGCATATCACTTGAGGTGATTCGCGGCAACAGCGTGACCTCTATGGAGATCTTGGAAGCAAGTCGATAGAGAAATACGGATTTTAGCAGTACGCGTGCGCCGAGTCCCGACTCCTCCAGGGTGCTAGTTTTCGTGTCCGTCGCCCCACAAAACCGATGAAGAACACAATTCGATAGCAAAAAAAGTAGGAGTAGGAGTATGTGTACGAGACTATGGGATGCTGGTCGCAATCGCATGCGCTTACGAGTACTTGGTCGTCTTGATCGTTGGCAAGGATGATGTTGGATGGTACCAAGCGATGCCTCGAAATTCCGCCCCTCGACAAATCTTTGCTGGTGCACGCAGACGGACGGTTTTTTCGTGTCTGTCTCTTCTAATAACCAAATACAGCGCCAATTCCCGAAAAGTTGATGTGTGGTTGAACAACACCACCGTTCACTTTTCTACGAACCTGATGAACAAAACTCACGACTAAGTTATCTTTCTGGGTTCATTCCAACTCGATATCCATTGTCCCATCATTGGCATATATGTTCAGCCACATTGTAAAATACTACTTGCTCTATCTTTCGCCAATTGTTGTTGCTCAATACACCCCATCCCCGAGGCGAGTACCCCGCTCGTTTGTCTCTGCGAATGAAACTCATTGGCACTCATTAGATGGGCTCAGGCGGTCGCTTTGTTAGACAACACCCTGTATGTCCACGGTGGATTAAGCGATCCCTCCAACTCCTACTCGTATACCTCTGCACCAGAGATACCCGACTTACTGGTCCTCGATCTCTCTATATCCTTCAGTGCCTCGTCTCCCCCGTGGCAACTTCTCCTTGCAAGCTTTTCACCTGCCATTGCCTGGCACACATTGTCCGCGTTTAACACCACAGACTTGTTACTTTTTGGGGGTCAACCGGGTCCGAATTCCTTGACCGTCCTCACAACTCTCAATGATTCGTCTGGCCTACTCTCAACCTCCAACAAATCCGGTTCATCGTTTCTCATGAAACCGAAGAATTGGGCGAATGAACCTATGCGCAGGATTCGCCACTCCACTTCCTTTGCGGCAGACAGGGTGTGGCTTATTGGTGGTGAAAAGGCAGACGGTTCCGGATATGCATTCAGTGAGCACTACTCCTTCAGTCCGTCCGGTCCAGAGTTTGCCCAGTTGCCATCCTCGGATAATGGCCCCCCCGATATTTACGGCCACGCCTCTCTCGTGCTGCCAGATGGACGCCTTCTGGTCCTAGGAGGATACTGCGCGTCGTGCTCCCAGCTCGTGCCCATGAACACGGTTTGGTTCTTGGACACTACGCAGAATCATCCTACTTGGGAGATACTTCTCATCTCGAATGGGTCGTTGCCAAGTCCTCGCCGGGACTTTGCTGCAGTTGTCCTGTCCAATGGCCAGGTACTTGTCCATGGGGGCGGCGATGCGCAGCTTCAGACAACTTACAGTGATGGTTGGATTCTGGACACAAGTCAGAATCCCATGGTCTGGAGCAGTGTTGCCGCACTGACACAGCTTGGGGAGAGGAAAGACCACTTTGCAGTCCAAGCAGGTGGTCAGGTGTTGTTCTGCTTTGGTGGGTTCCAGGATCTTAACGACAATAACTCATTGACATTCTCTTAGGATATGGCACCTCTTCGCCTGCATCTGCATCCTTGTCCATATACGACCCGACGACGTCCTCCATGGTCACGTCCTATAATGCACCCTCCCCTGGCTCGACACCCGCCATCTCTTCGTTACCACTTCCATCACAGACAGGTTCAAATCCTTTGGACCCCAACTCTGACGGAGGAACTGGCACCGCTCCCCTTACGGGTTCTCCAGGTTCTCCCTCATATACCTCTAGACCATCCTCCAACTCTACCAGCCGTACTACCGGTATTGTGCTCGGTACCGTACTTGGTATCTTTGGACTTGTCGCAGGTGGATTGGCAACACTATATTACATGAAGCGCGTACACCGTCGTGACAGAAGGGCATCCAGGAGGTTCTTTCCTCTTTCCGACGATCCCGAATTCTCGTTGGAGGGGGGTTCGGTGGGTAGCACTGCACCGGAAATGGCACATCTAAATGATCAAACCACCGAAAGCAATGAGGGGGCCAGCCCAGGTGTGATAAGAGATGTCTTCGCGCACCTCGGCATCCGCAAATTCAGCCGCAGGCCTAGGCAGCCCAGGAGGGACATGTTTGCGGACGAGGATTCCAGATCGTTCGGTTGGGCCAGCCACCTGGCTACCGTCCGAAGGGAGCCCAGTGACGGGACAAGCGTTTGGTCCCTTCGCTCTGTCGGTGCTTTGGTACGAGGCGTGATTGGACGCGAACCTGGCGGATCTGAAGCAGATCAAGAGGATCGCAAATCAGAGAAGAATCGCCTCCGTGAGGAGTGCAAGGAAAGCTTGATTCGTCGGGCGAGTCTTCGCAGTGCAATATCTTCGCACTCAACCTTTCGGGAAGATGAGAGCTTCTGGTCATTTACAGACCCTTTCGAGAACCCCTTACCGGACGGCGAATTCAAGGGCGTTATCGAGAAGAACGCAGATTGTGCTTACCCTGCTCCGATCAGTGACGAAATTCTGACGACTTTGGGTTCCCAAGCTCCCTCGTGGCCCCTCTCTGTACACTCACTCATGCTTACCCCCCTCAGAGAAACCTCTCGTTCATCTTTATCAGATCCTTCCAATTCACTTCCGTCCCTGCAGGAGCATTCTCGTGGAAAAATAACCTTGAGTGATGTGGAGAACGCGGTGTTCTCTTCACCGAGCACCTCCCCAACCCTCCTCAGTCCTGTTACCGATCCACATGCCACATACATGTCCCAACATTCACTTGTTTCAGGTTCCACGTTGTCTCGTTCATTATCTATGTCTCGTCCTGACAGCTGGTGGTCACGTTTGACAAAATCTCCACTCCTCGACCGTCGTGCATCGATCACGTCATCCAAGCCACTCGACTTTAGAGACCCAACGCCTGCCCCTCCTCTTTGCAAGTTGGACGACACGAGGAAGTCACCCGTGTTGGAGCCTCCCGATGCTAAAGATGCCGACGTAGCTGCCAAACACGGCAGGACAGTATCTTCCGCCCACAGTGGGCGCACGGCGAATACCGACTCCGCGGATCATCTTGGGGGCAGGTATGACGTTGTCCAGCGTCTACCGTCTGACGGATCAAGCTTGCAGAGCGCACCGTCGCTGGGTTCTGCGGAAATAACCGAACAAAGAATGTACGCTGTTAACGTGCATACGCGCTCCGAGATCTCTTTGTCAAGCAGTTCACCCCATGCCGATCCGCCACATTTAGCTTCATCCCAGGCTGGCCCTCCATTGTCTATCGACGTGGAGGCGTCCCCTCAACCTTTGGCGTCATCAGAACATGATACGACACCCCCAAAGCGGGGTTCCCTTGTGGCTAATAGAGTGGCGGCATATGAGCGTAGGACGTCTCAAGAATTAGAATTACAGCAATCTCCTCCCCTTCGGAACACTCGACGTCGTGAGGAAGTGCCATCTCAGACACGATCGACGGTACAGTACGGTGTCGCTCCGCGTGGCTCGTTGTTCATCGCCAATCCCGATCTTGAACGTCTCTCGTGACGCATTACGACTTGAACTTACTCGGGACTTTAATTTGTGGGTTGTATGACTATTGTAGGTATGCCGTGTTTGCATAAGGCTAGACGACAGCATGTATCCTTGAATTGTTTTCTGTGGATCCGTTTTCTCGATACCTCCAGTAACAACATTTTTTCTAGTGAGCATCCATCTCGTAGCAGTTGTACGCGTATGACCTTCAAAAACGAATGAAGAACGACTTCGTGTTTCAAAACGTTACGTTCCGTGAGAAGAAATGGGAACGAACAGCGGAAACCGCTCTCAAGGTCATTTAATCTAGTCTGTCCTTGCCCGATGTGACTGCCTTGATGACACTTGTCAATATGCATCGTTTTGTGGATATAGTAGAACACGAGCTGCCGCTGCGATGGCACCGCAGGTGGCCAAAACTGTCACTCCGCAAAAAAGGTCCAGAACCCTGGTGTTCATGCGGTGCCTGGCAACCTGGGAGAAATGATTACGGAGGCCCATATGGTAGGAGCCTGCAAAGATGACGGTGCGGCAGCGTGAACCTTAATTCGGGCCACCGCTCTACACACGGATTGCCGAATCCAACCAGTTGGCCCCGCCTGACAGGAGGAGGAGCGGTTGGATTAAATCACCGCTCACAGTTCTACCGCGAAGCAGCTGCGGACATGAGCGCTTTTCGTGACCAAGGAAACGGATGTCTGAGTCCGTGTGCTGGACTTAAAAAGCAAGGATAAAAACAGAGAATGAGTTAACCGATTCTTATCCCCGCGTTCGGGTTGTCGTTCTTGTTAAAGGAAAGCATTACGGCCTGGTATCTCGCTGCAAAAAGCTGATATTCTCACAGGGACGAATGTGATGAGGGTAAGACTTACCCAGGTCAGAAGGTAAACCAATCAGGCCGGCGGAGATTTCGTTGGTTCCACCCAGGTTGGTAGTGGGGGACGTAAAGCATATGGTGCTGATATGATGATCAAATTGTTTGACGGCACGATGCACGGCACTTGGCAGGCGCAAGGTTCCCCGGCAGGAAGTGCTTTCACAGCCGGGTCGAGCGAGGGGAAAAACAAGGGACATACATGGACCTGCAATTGTTTGGAACTTTATCCGGAGCAACGTTTTCATCAATAAACGACTACTTTGGTGGTCGTGAGCCATCCTGTGTAGTGTGCCGTGAAAGATGATACAAAAACGTTTATTTTCAGCACCTAGCCGTGTTGGCGTGCTGTGCTCATGTATGGCAGCAGTGATGAGCCACCCGAAGAAGGACTAGTTGATGGCACCTAAAAATGGACAACTGTCGATAGGTAGCCCTCTGAAAAGGGGCGCTTAAGCTCCGAGGGAGATATCGAACGAACTTACAAATTCATTCAGGGCTCTACGTCTTCGTCTCCGCAGACCACGAGGACAGGCAGCCATCCGCAGAAAGGCTAGCTACTACAAGACAGTTGTAGCACGGTTCGCGTTCCTAAAACATCGCTTGTGGGAACAAGGCATAATTATGCTCATGCTCAGCCTGTCACGAAAGGAAAGGGAAAGAAGGAAAAGAAAAATGGTCGTCACAGCATCGTCCTAATGCTAGACTAAACCACAAGGTATGACAACATTGTTGATGGGTTGTAAAATTGAGTTTGTGTATGACCATGGGACCATCGTGTCCCAAGTCAGTTTGATCGAATCGCTGTCACCCTCCGTGAAACATATCACAGGGCCGTTAACCTCGTTGCACGACAGCACCGAGAACATCGCTGAGGAGCTCCATTTTTCTGATCGATTGCTGTGGGCGACCTATTTCTTACAGCTAGACAAAGGTTCATTAATGTTAGTTCCTCTCATACGTAACTGTTGGCGGGATGCTGTATCGATTGACGGGTCTGCCAACGGGTGATGATTTTGCCGGCATGGGAACGGGGTCACAGAGGCAATGTGGATTGGTGAGGTCTACCCCAGATCTATCGGCGAACTGGAAGGGTCTCCCATTCCCATGAAATAGCCATAGCCATATTGTACTAGTATGCGGCTGGAGCCAGGTCCTATCACAATGCCGATGTCATCGAACAGACGCCGGGGGCGTTATCTGCCTCGTGCAAGCATGGACGCGTTTCAACACATGGTCCAGTTGGTTCACACCGGTCTGTCTTAAATGTACATCTTACTCGTATAGCAACACTGGCTATTCCCTGAGTTGTTTGAGCAATTCCTTGAGCTCCTCGGACTTGGGTGTGATAGCATCAAGATCCTGTCACCGGGCATCGTTATCAGGTAAAAGTCTAACGAGATGGTGAGATAACCATCCCACCTGGATAAGCAACTCGACATATTTTCTCTGAGCATCTTCCTTGCTTGTGCCCTCGACGCTCTTCCAGGCATCCCTATATGCGAACGTGAGTACGGCCAATGACCAGCAGAAAACGCACCAACCATTTAGCCTTCCCCACAAATTCCAACAAACCGGGCCTTGCGGTATTCACGTCACCAGTTGTTCCTAGGCCACTTTTAGTCAGTCGGAGAAAGGACGATTGCTTGAGAGACCAAACCTTGTTTGAAGTAGGCGTAGTACTGGAGGAAAAGAGGAATTGCTTAGCGATTGCATGATCTTCACAGTATACGCTCACCTTGAGCTTGGTATCCTGACTGGGCTGGTAAGGACCGTCCTTTGGGAGACCTTGAACGTATTCCGTGGCCTTTTTAAACTTTTCCTCCACAGAGAGTGTCATGGTTGGGGTTCAAGAATGCTCGAGGGCGAAATGTGACACTAGATCAAGTTTTTTTTTTTTTTGCTGATCACGATCGAGGGTGTCATCCACCTTATCGCAAGTGGTTTCAGTGTGCACAAGGACACAATACATGGGTATATAGTGCATACAGTAGTGAGTACAATCAGTTGTCATGCCTCCGAGGTCGTATGTGTGACATGTCACATTTGTGACACGGCGTGTCAGTTTGGGCGGCCAAGGCGACAAGACAAGACTTGTCCGTGACCAACCGGTCGTTTAGTACGGGGTCAGAGGATGTCACCCTCGGCAGCGGCACCGCCTTCCCCTCAAGAGATACAGCGAAAACTGTCAGTGCATTCTGCAGCCAAGCCCAAGAAAGTACGATCTATCACTTTCTCTCCCTCGATACATTGTTGTGATCTTGGACATCATAGAGCCCACCAGTCACACAGGCACACGTTTCCGGAACAGAATCGGATTCGGATTCTGTCCTGTCACCAGATTTGATGTCCCCCACACATTCACAGTCGATGGGCTCGTCTGGTGCGTTGTTATCCGGGAGCAGCTCGCAGCCACCGCTCTCGTCGATCGCGGAGCGCGCGGGGGGGAGTGGCGAGGAGTCGGAAGAAGAAGATGAGGAAGAAGAAGGGCCGTGGAGGACGGCGGACAAGTCGCAGTATATTCAAGACTCTGTGGACGAAGGGGTGATCAAGTCTGGTTATCTTTGGAAGAAGGGCAAGCGTCGTAAGGTGAGCAAATGGTGAACAAAGGTCTCTTGCTTAAACTGGAGTGTATTGTAGACGTGGAAGAAAAGATGGTTTGTACTACGACCGGCACATCTGGCGTACTACAAGACGTCTGCGGAGTATCAGATTCTACGACTGCTCAATCTGAGCGATGTGCACTCGTGCACGCAGGTTGTGCTGAAGAAGCAGTTGTACACGTTCGGAGTCGTCACGGCTGTGAGGACGTTTTACCTTCAGGCAGAGAGTCCTGAAGAAGTGCAGAGATGGGTTGGGGCGATTCAAGAGGCACGGGAGACACTGATGATGACGTCTACGCAGACGTCGTTGACTACGCCTGCCGGAATAGTCGAGACGCCAGCGATGGTGAACCGGAGCATGACTGTGACGCCTCCGCCAAGCTATCCACTGCATGGACAGAACATCACGTCGTCGGACTCGGAGGATTTGTCACCGGGCGCGCAGCGGACATATTCGACGTCGTCGCAGAATCGACCAATGATCGGTTCGTCACCTGGACGGACAGGAAGTGGTGTGAGAGAGGGAATGACCAAGGTGGTTGTGTCCGGCTACTTGACCAAGTGTGGGTCGAAGCGACATAATTGGCGCAAACGGTGGTTTGTGTTGTTTGGAGAGAAATTGGTCTATTCTAGGAGTCATATGGTAAGTCCGGATCGGAGAGGAGATTGAGTTCTGATTGTACTGGATGTTGGCAGGACACGAAGCCACACAGGGAGTTTTCGGTGAGTGAGATTCTGGACGCGTTTGAATTCGATATGCGATCGCACAAGCATGGAGGAATACCACCTCCTGTGATGAGCACGCAAGGCACAGGAGCCCCTGGACAGCCGGGTGGATGTGGGCCACACACGTTCAAGATAGTGACGACGAAACGGACGCTGTTATTGTGTGCGCCAAGTGAGGAGGAAGAGATTAAATGGTTGAGTGCTGTTCGTGCGCTGATTGCACGACGGACGGGCGAGGGTAGTCGCAACACACACAAGGGCAGGAACGCGAGTATGAGCGGGCCGAGCGGGGGGATGGCTGACGGCATTATCTAATAAATTGTACATTGTTTGTCAAGTGGCGTCACTGCGACAAGCGCGGAACTTTTTTTTTGAGCCCATTAAAGACATAGTGTTTTTCTCGAGCGGGTACTTGAATGGTGACCATGTGGCTGTGATATTCCCAAAATGACAGATCTGCGATCGTTTTGCAAGGGACCCCGAGAGTGGACTTGGTATAATATACCCTATGGCCCCATCTAACTCGTCCCTCGCTGCCTCTTCCCACTCACACTCATGCCTTCCGTTCCAAAGTCCCCCCAGTCAAGGAGACCCGGCACACCAAAATCAAAAGGCGCTGTACGCGCCAAGTCCGGCTGCTACACTTGCAGAATTCGCCGCAAGGTCCTATCTCTCACCCCACTCTCTCCTCCCACCCCCTGACCCCACCGTGCTCAACAGAAATGCGATGAGCAGATGAATGCTGATGGCAGCTGCTCCACTTGCGTCCGTCTCCGTCTACAATGTCTCGGCTTTGGTGCCAAACGTCCAGAGTGGCTCCGCGTATGCACATCCCCTCTCCTTCCCACCGCCCTTTCTCATGGATTCCAGGAGAACCGCAACGTGCTCGACCTTCGTGAAAAGATCAAATCATTTCTCGCTTCACAGGGCATGATAAAGGGCCACTCCGGCTCCGGCCCTCGCACAATCGATCACGAACCACAGGTCCTCGCCCTCTCTGCCGACTACGTTTCTCCGATAAACAGCCCCCAGACACCCACCCTCTCCATCTCATCCACGAACGACGACCGGCCGTCTTCATACCCCCTTCGCGCTGACCGTTACCCCGAAAACGATCGTAAGTTATACCCCGTCCCCCACCGCCCCTGATTCATCCATGTCCGATCAGGTTTACCCCCCATGCACGACTTGAGCCCCGACTCTCCCTTGGACCGAAGTGAATACCTCCTTCCTCCTGCTTCATTTCCTTCGACGCCTCCTGTTACCAATAGCTTAGATTCATGTAAGACCTCGTATCGTTACTAAGTATTTGTATGTATATTAGTACTCAATGCCCTCTTTGCAGGGCCGAACCATGCAGTCGCCCTCAAACAACGCCCGCATACCAGTGACTTTTCAAGATTACACAACGTCCTTGTCCCTGAGGAACCTGAATCTGATTATTCAGATGTCTCTTCAAATTGGAATATTATTTTTGGCCCCTCCTTTGGTCAATACCCCTGGTCCCTGTTGGACAATCGCCAGACTAACGCCCTCGACTATTACATGAATCATGTCCTTCGTGTCCAATATCTTCATGCCAACGAATCACTCGGCCGCATCATCTGGCAGCTTATCCATACAAGCGACACTGCACGACAAGCCGTCTGCCTCCTCTCCGACCTGCATCGCAAGTCCACCCACACAGGCAGCCTTGCCATCATGGAACGAGAGGATGTGGAGGCCTTGCGTAGCATGGAGATGGTTACTCTTAAGAATTCCTTGACGGAAGGCGATGCTCTCGCTGGCCTGTGCATCGTATCCTACTTTCTCTTCAACGGCGGAAAAGGTCAATGGCAAGCCTTTCTCGACGCTACTTGCAAGTTCTCCCTTGCTGTCCTCAACGGGCCTCTTTCCGGTGGCCCACGTAGTGCCATTTATTCCTGTTCCGAGAGCACGCGCTTCATCATCAAAACGTCCATGTGGTTTGATGTTCTCGCCTCCGCCACACTCCTCAGAGAACCACGTTTCTTGCACGTCATCCGCGAGCTCTTTGCCCCACAAACCGCCTTCTTTGACGGTGAGCCCATATACCCGATGGCAGAGTATTCGATGATGTCCGTCATGGGTTGTGACAACCACATCGTGCTCGCCCTGGCCGAGATTGCCAGCCTGGCTCATTGGAAAGAAGCCCATATCAAGGCAGGAAACCTCAGTGTCAAGGAACTTGTCAGACACGGCCACAAGATAGAAGAGATTTTGAAGAAGCCCAGCTCGCTCATAATCGAGTCCTCCGGTGTCGAGTGTGAGCTGCGTGCTGAGCAGCGTCGTCTTACCTCGGAAGTCTTCCGTGCATCCGCACATGTCTACCTTCACTCTGTCATCTCTGGCAACTTTCCGCGATGTCCAGAAATTATTGAAGCTGTCGAAGAGACGGCCAATCGCTTGAAGGAGGCCAAGGATGGCCCCACTGGCCGCGCCGTCGTCCGAAGCGTCGTCTTCAGTATTTGCATCTGTGGCTGTTTGACCGAGAATCCACGCCATCAAACCTACTTTCTCAAACGACTCCGTGAACAGCAAGGTCTTTCGCTCGGAAACTCCCACCAAGTGTCGTGCCTCATTCGGGACGTTTGGGACCGACAGTCCAAAGGAGCCGTCGACTGGCGCCAGGTCATGCGAGAGGCCCAAATACTACTCGTATAGAAGACCGCTTTCCACGCGCTCCGATTCTCCATTTGACTTGGTTCAATCATGCTATCGAACTCATCAAGATCTTGTTTTGCTCTCATTTTTCCATTGTGTATGACCCCTTCTCATCACTGGCATATGTCCCATACTATACACGACCATTTCCGGCTGCTGGTCAGGATGCAGGCTTGTATCGATTTATTCCCCATGGACAATACCCCTACCCTCATTACAAACTGTACTCATTACATGCTCACTGAGCAATTTCCGCTCAATACATGGTTCGTTTGACAACATAGTCACATGTGGGAAGTGAATCAGCCGATGTAAAATCTAAAGGAAATGGGTCACTGGTTGCCAAAAGCTGTGGATGACAATCGTATCACGATCAGATTGTCGTGCGGTCGGAAAGCCGACCGAATGCATTATTGCACCGTCTCCATACTTGGCTCCCGCGTACGTGAAAGACCCAGTTGCCTGGCAATCGGCATCAAATGTCGTTATTCTACTTTATGCGGATGGGGGTCAGGGCTCCGTTGTCTTTGAGGTCCTCGGCGAGGGCCAAAGCAAACACATGTTTTTATTAGCGTCACGTTTGTGGCGAGGGGGGACCTGAGGTCAAGCCATCCAATGCCAACCGAGTTATGCTTTTACTTGGTGACATGAAGGGGGGAATAGCCGTGGAGCGCATCACCCAAAAGGCAGGTGGTATGCCGAGAGTTTCGGATTCGGGGGAGGACGGCCAGCATGGGTCATGCATGTGTCACCGTGCTCACGTAATTGCGTGGCTCTTTTTGACCAAATACGTGAGCTGGGCACATCCTTCCATAAACATCTCTGGCGCAAGAACGAGGGTCGAAGATATGCCTTCGATTAGCCAGAAGGGCCCAGAGTTGTTTACCGTGATGCGATAGGCGTGCCTGTCCGAAAGTGCCTTGGGTTCCAGCCGGTCTGCTGCGCCCTGTGGAATTAGCAGAAGCTCAGAGGGGAGGCGAAATGAGTTGTCAATAGGGTGCATATAGCCAACATTTTGATCCCCGTCAGACGGGACTGTCGAGGAACCGTGACGTGCCAGATAAGTTCCATTTGTACCTCCAAATAATGCTACCGCAGACAGTCCGATCCCGGTATTCAAGGAACTCCACCGTCTGACCACCGAGCTTCTCATCACCCGGTGATATCCCTCTCGCGGCCTTTTGCTAGGGCTTTCGTTTTCGTTTTATTTTGTTTTCCGATTTTGTTTCTTAGGCTCCGTTCAAACTCCCTGCCCCGAGTGACAGGCTGTTCCCAGCTACCACGGGGGAGTCGTCCTGCCGAAACTTGTAATTAAATCGCCGACGCCGACGCTCTTCCCCGACTCGACGATTCCCCACTAAGTCGAGACGACGGAGGTGTTTGAGTGTATCGAGCCCTGGCGAACTGATCGGACTATCCGTCCTGAGTTGCTGCGTATTAAAGCGAATTGGATACGACACAAGGTGCACAACACGCCCCTCCCCCTGCCTGTCAGTCACGTCCAAATGTACTCCATACCATTATGGGTACGACGGTGTGGGAGAAACATAGATACGGCGAGGCGGCTATAATGAATTCCGGAACCCGAGCTTGCGTCGAGGTTGCAGGTTTCGGTAGGGAAACAACATCCTGTATGTGGGATGCGATGCTGTTCGGCACAGGATAATTCACAGGAGCCGAGTCCCGGTCGCGGCTGGTACCTTCATAGCCATCCAACTCGGAAGCTTATCTAATTCTGCTTGTGAATGAATCGGGACTTCCAAGGTTCGGATACGTTAAGGCAAGGAAGAATGATTTGTCGAAAAAAAAACATTTCTCATCTGACACAATCAACAGTGTTCATGACCAGCGACACGCGTCCGTCCCATCATGCGGAGGGCACTGTCTCCGTCGTCGCGGATTCGTCTGCACCGACCGGTTTCTTGCCATAGCCCACTGCGGAGTTAGTACCCGAGCACTCGCACCCAATTACTTCATGACCTACCAATATGGTTTCATGCACAGATTTCGGCCCCTTAGTACAGTTCCTCTGGCTTCTTTTACCTGCCCGTGACAATGCCATCACGCCGCATTCTCCTTTGCGAGTCTGCCAAATCTATATCCCCGACTACCTCATACCCTCCGCTTCATCGGCGATTTTCCTTCTTCATCTTCCGATTCCTCCATCACCGCTTTCCTGACGACAATCTGGCTGTCACATCCACTTTTTAATAACATCCCTCTTCTCGATCCCCCTGACGCAACAACACTTACTCTGTCTGGCAGAATGTCCCAGAGAAACTCCAACTCCTCCAACGGCAGCCAGTCTCCCTCCCCAGAGACCCCACCTACCAATACAACCCCGGATCTTCTGACCTCGAGACTCTCTGATGCGGCGGACGCACATAACACGGGTTCCCGTGGGACGCCCAACAGGATGCCACTAGACCTTCCCCGACCAGCGTCAGCAGGAAGAGGTGGATGTTGGTTCGTGCCCCTTCACCTCCTCATCCTTACCGCCAGTTGACAAACATCTGGTCACCAGGACCTGTCGCCTCCGTAGAAAAGTGAGTTGATCATTCAATGGCGTAAATTCGCCTTTTGATAAGTCCTTGAAAGAAATGCGACGAGCAGCGCGAGGGCGACTCTTGTCATACATGCAGGCGGCTTCAAATCGATTGTTTGGGCTGGGGACAGAGACGCCCGGATTGGATGCGCGTGCGTGTCGCCCATCGTTTTGCCATTGTTTACTGACTCGTCTCCAGGATAAACGAGCTGTGGAAGCTTATAAAGCAGATATTAAAGCAAAATTGACCCGAGCTGGCCTCATCCGTGGTCAACCACGGTCTTCTATAATGCAAGCCACTTCGTCGTCGTCGTCGTCCACAGTCTTTGCCACTGAACAGTACCAGAATACTGCGAATGGATCCGCAATACCTTCTTTCATCAGTGATACTGGAGCACCTAATCTGACAATCGTCGACCCCACTCATGTGCAAAGCCAAGATGATAGTCCAACAATGATGTCCATGTTCGGTGAGTAGCACTCATAAAACACTGTTCAATGACTGAACCGAAACCAGGGATGCCACTCAGCTCACCTTTCAATATGAACCTGCCACTGGTTGACCCAACATTACCGCACCTCGTCAATCACTCGCCATACACACCGTCTACGACTCTTTCTTCCTCGCATCCGTCACCGCAAGACCTCAGGATGTTTGACCACGCCTTTGATAGTGTTCCTCCACAAGCGCTCGGATTCAGCCACGAAGCCACCGCGTTATCAACGCACCCCCTCCAAAGCGAACATGTTTTCTATTATTTTGAACATGTCAGAAGGTCACTTTTTGCCTTCTCCAGCAATTCTGCTACAAATGCAATATACTCAGTAGGCTTTTTTGACAAGAACCTACACTTACTAGGAACTAATAAGTTGATTAAAGACTGTATCCCAAAACCCACAAGGCACCTTGACGCACGCCATATGTGCGCTAGCCAGTCTGCATAACATGCGGGCTCGTGCCGCCCGAGGACTAGAACCAGTGAACAGCACGTTGGAGAACTCTCCAGCGATAGTATTTTATGATACTGCCCACGCACAGTTGTATAAATCTCGAGACGGTGTGTTGACAGAAGGCGAGGCCAATGCTGCACTACACCTCCTTGGCTTTTCCTTGTTTTCTGGAGGTGTGACCGACTGGCGGCCAATGCTTGATATAGCCAACGACTGGATGATCCAAACTGGGATCCCAACGCACGAAAACCCCAAACTGGCCATGATGGGCATGAACCAAGCTGGAAGGATAGCACTAAAAGCTACTATGGTAAGAGTGCACCTGCGACGCCCGACCTGTCATTGATTGTCATCAATAGTGGTTGGATGTCATGTCATCAGTTACGCTACACACAATACCCAAACACTTGGCTTTTTATCGTCGCTTGTATCGGGGAGGAGGCGGTTTCTGGTCGGCCACTTCAGGGATGAGTATTAAAGAAGACTGGGACCTCCGGATAGACAACCTCACCGGTTGTCCGGATGAAGTATTGCTTGGTATTGCCGAAATCTCCACCCTCTCGTGTTGGAAAATGCAGGAGATACGGAAGGGCTGCCTGAGCATGAAGGAGCTGATTCGGCGTGGAAATATTGTGGAAAGCCATCTTCGTTCATGCGAGCCAATGTACTCCAGGGAGCCCGATCAAACTCCGCTTCACCCGGACCTCCCTGTCGGTGAGGATTTGAACTTGAACGGCGCGCCGGGCCTTCCGTCCATCGTTGAAATACGGCAACTAGTGGCAAAGATATACCAGGAAACAGCAATCCTGTACTTGCACACAGTGTTAAGTGAAGCGGTTCCAGGTAGGGGTGATAATGGTGGAAAGACGGAGCCATAACTGACGGGCTTCCAGGAGTTCCGGAGATAGCCCAGTGTATCGATAATATCACCCAGCTTATACGGCAACTCCCCATGTCGACACTTGACCGAACACTGGTATTTCCTTTATGTTTGGCGGGATGCCTGACGGACGACCTTATGAAGCGGGAGATATTCAAAGCGAGATTGGTCGGGCAACAAAGCCAGTTTGGAAATGTCCATCAAGCATTGATGGTCATGGAGACGGCCTGGCAGCGACGGGATACGAGAGGAGGTGCGGTCGAATGGCGCGACCTACTGCATGTTCAAGGAAGAAATTTACTTTTACTGGTTTGAGACTGGATAAATGAGCCCATCTACGCGTCTGCATGCGGTTGCTATACCACTCACCGTACACAAGGCTGATAGGTAGAACATTTAGGATAGTAGTGACTTGATATTCATGTTTAGTGTCGTATTAAATATTCCGTATTGACAAAGAGGACTGACAGTGTCAGGCCAGGACTGTCTGGTGATGCTGAGCGAACGCAGAGTGGTTCATCGGGCGCGCGCGGGTGCCTGCGACAGCGCGACGCCTTGAACTAAATACCGACCGCACGGAAATTGCGCCTAATGCTCAGCCAATCAAAATCGTGCAACGCATCAATCAGAGTCAGCGCCCATCACCATGCTGTGGAATTATGTAATGTAATAATAAGACTAATTTTAAAAAACAACAAAATAAATCAGCACGTGACTAACGCGTCGACTATCTGAACCGCGTTGCAACGTGTTTTTTCTTCTTCACCAACTACGATGTTCAAAGGCATATTACCCTCCAAAAGACTGCCATCAACCGAGTTTACCATGGTTACCAGCCCAAACGGAAAGGAAAACATTCCAGATCCTGTCTTTGTGGTGCCTGCTAAACCGGCAAAGGCAAAGGACAAGGCAAAGCATGAAAAGTCCAAATCATTAAAAACCTTGCAGGACTTTTCAGCTGAACCCGTCGTCACAAACCAGGCATTCGATAGACTATTGGTCAGTGATCCATCCATCCATCCAAGAAGTCGGACGCTAACAAGGATGAACAGGATGATCTCCAGATTCCATCCACTCTCCGTCCAAAGCTCGCCAACATGGATGCTACGGTGAAAGCTGCTATGCTCAAGTCATCTCAGGTCTTGACAAACCCTTCTGTCGTTGATCCGGCCCCATCTACCCCCCGCACTATGCGCAAGGCGCGTAGTATTGAATCGATAACTTCCCCTCATGCTCCTTTTTCCACAATGAGCCCAGACCGCCAGTCAACACGAGGTGGCCTTTGGGGGTCTGCTCTCGCGGGCAAGAGTACCACCGACCTCCACATGTTGGACGGCTTTGACAGATCTCACGGGAGAGGAGCATCGTTTGATGCTGCACAAACGCTTTCTCGTTCCCAGGTTTCCGTGATTCCCGGGGAACTCGTATCCAGTAAATCCAAAGAGAAAGTCCTGGGGAAGGGTGTTACCCCTGTAAAATTTTGCAGCATCCTGACCTCGTCCTCCAGCACTTCACTTGACATAGAGATTGTCAAAAAGCTGAGAATCATGCTAAGAAACGAGGCAGCAAGGTAGTTGTGTTTCTTTGGTAAGCTAATATACCTGCATTAACTTCTATTAGTTGGACAGAGGATTTCCTCCGCTCAGGGGGCTATAGCGCATTGCTCACGAGATTGAATGAAATCCTCGAAGTGGAATGGCGGTTAGTTCGCTCCTATGTCTCTTCAGCTAGAGCTGGAACCAGATTTCAGTGAGGAACAACATGATGATCAGATGCTTCATGAGCTGTTACGGTGCTTCAAAGCGCTCTCTACATCTTCTATTGGGTGTTTCGCCCTCAGAAGTTCTTGTCCAACTCCATTTGTCCAGTTGATCTCATTGCTTTATTCCGACAAAAAACCGGGCGATGTTGCGACTCGTCAGCTGATCGTCGAGTTGCTTCTTATTCTTTTTGAAATTTACCCAGCATCGTCTCTCCCTTCCATTGGTGGGCGGCCTCGCCGTGAAGCATGGGAATCAACAGAGTCTTCCAGCAATGTGATTACATTACCCGTGCCCCACAGGAACTTTTTCTCGCTCATCCGTGCTCTCCTGTTGACACCAGCTCCTCCACCTACCGAATCACCCGCCGCTCCGGTATCCCCGCATGCGTTTATCGAGTCTCTGCATCGTCCAAGGATATACAAATCGTACTTACAGGAACTTTCGGATGTTTGTAGAGATTACTTCTGGGTTTTCTGTCATCCAAACAATACCGTATGGAATCTTCCGGATGTCGATGAAGGAAAAGTCGAGAAGCCCAAGGCACCGGGGGGGATGACAGGCGGTGTGGAGTTTGAAGCGATGGCCTACTTTGTAAGTTCATGAACATTTCGGACGGTGGTTGCTTACTACTCTGAGTAGACCATTCACATCAAACTCATCAATGCTATCTCGAGATCCGTTCACGACCTTGGTCTCTCCAAGGACCATGAAATGTCAGCTCACCGTTTCCATGTGGACCTTTTTGCGTCAGGTCTTGAGCGCATCATTTTGGTATGCTAAGCTATCATTAATTGAACCAGTGCTCATGCATGTGCTTAATAAAGATCGCTCGCAAAGCATCAACTGCGTATTATCCTACACTCCACCTAGAGTTATCACGGTACATTCGGTGGGCCTGCCTTGCCGGGTTTGAGCTGCCTTGGACCGTATCACGGCTGATCGGACCTCCTCCACTTGGGCTATGCAAAGTGAGACCCTCAAAGCCGAGTAAAGGCGATGACCATACTCCGCATAACTCTCCAACCAAAAAGCGGGCTGTCCCACCTGGTTTCGTCAGTTTACCTTCCCCGGACAAGGTGGAGCACATGAAGTTTGCATAGACCTTCTACGAATCACTTACGTTCGTCGCTTTACTTTTTACTTACTTCCTGATTTCACGCTACAATGTCTGTATTCATCTGCTTTGGTGTTCTCTTCTTCGATGGCTTGCTTCGCCGATCACTCTGACCGTCTTGCCGTGTTGTATTACTTTCACATCGAGTCCGAGAGCACGGAACATCTGATTTTTTTGAGAACAGATTATGTGGTGTAAATTACGGTACACGAACCAACATCGATGTAGGCATAGGCATTACAATACGGGCATAAGCGTCAAACTATCCTAAACTTTGCTTGTGGTTCTAGTCGTAACAGTCGACACATTGTGGTCTTCTGGTCTAGTGACCACCCAAGAGACGAGAGGTCTCTTCGCCGATCCCCAACCTGTTGTGACGTCCTCGGAACTTGAGTTCTAGACCAATGATACACCGCATGATCCAGCAGAGAGATAGGATGGCAAAACCAAGCCCACTCCAGTGGACAAAACCAGAGCGTTCTTTGCTCTGCTCAACGACGACCGCAAATAGATACCAAGTAATGGCAAGACAGCCCGGGAGATCTCCCTCCACAGCCGAATAGGCATACGCGAAATCGACCAGCTGAAGGAGGAACCTGGAGAGGGAGACAGTCAGCTGTCTTATCATTTGCCGGATGAAGGGTGAGAAGAACCGTACAATGAGATGAACACAAAAAACTTTGTCCAGGGTCCTGCGGGCTCGGTGAGCGCGTCGACCCCAAACGCTTCAAACGCAGAGAGAAAGACGAGCCCGACAGTCCAGCCGTGGTATAGCGAAAAGGGGAGATGGAGGAAAACTTCATCGCAGAAGTTGCGAAGTGCAGTCACTTTGACTTCTTGATAGATTTGCTAGAGAGACGACCAGGGGAGTCAGGGAAGATTTCTAGCGAGATGATAGAGGTAAGGGGATGATCACTCACAGTCACCACGGAAACAGCGAAAAGGATAAAGACCAGGGCTGGTGAATGGTCAAGAGGGGAGATTAGTAAGGGACACGGCCGATACCCACCGTAACGGTATTCTTGAATAGTCCAAGAGTAGATGTACATGGCATTGAGGAAATCGAGCAGGGGGAGTCGCCATCCGATGCGGTCGAGAATGATCTCTTTGCCACGACCAGAGAACTGGTAGATGCATGTGCCCAATATCAGCATGTGGATTAGAGGCCTACACAGGGCTTGGGTTAGCATCCAACTGCGCAGTATAGCAACCCACCAGATGAAGAATGACCATGGTGCAGGGGTAATGTAGGTTTCTCTGCCGGTATAGTATACATCTAATGGAGAGATGACCGTATACACATTCCCACCCATGACGAAGATAGCACCAATAACATTGGCAATCTGTGACAGAAGACATGAATGTTGGGCAAATACTATTGCTACTGGGTACGCCAACTCACCTTCAGGGGTAAATGAGTGAACCAGTGGTTCCGGTTTTGGTTTGAACCAAAGAGCAGTGGCATTAGCTTTTCAGTTCCTTCGGGTTCAGTGGGGGCAGGTTGGGAGTATGAGGAGGCGCTGAGCAAATTGTGGATTTAAGTAGGTCCACGAGTAGACATCCGCGTGTTGAAGGCGTGCGTATCGTAGCGAGTACTTCACGTGGACGACCTGAGCTTTTCTTCGAGAAAAAGGTTCATTCACCCCACCGGTCAAATGCGGTGTCTGCATCCTTTCCAGTGCGAAGAATTACATCCAGTGGACGTGCAACACTGCAGTGATAGAACGTCAATCAACGCTTTAGAGAAGATAGAAATAGAAGTCTCAGCGTTCAACTGTGGCTGCACAGGTCCTGCATCAACTCGCTTCCGATATATCAGAAGTATGGGACAGCCTCACGAGGAGATGCCTCGCCGTTTCCGCATGCACACGGCTACGCGCCACGAACGAAATTGTCCACGCTCCAGCAACATCAGCCAGAAGATAGATCTTGCACCATAAACCAACAAAGTCACCATATATCGTGAGTACTGTACAGTGTAACCTGGGCTTAGGAATAATGAGGCACTCCCAAGCATCCGTGTGTCCATAAATGAAAAACCTCGAGAAAGATAAGGATAGCATAGGGCCATAACCTCAACTTGCTTCCCCCCGACCGTCAAGCATCGAGGTGAAGTGCCTTCTTTAGTGTCTCCCACTTGGAGTGATGAGTAGGAAACACGACGCGCCATCTGTGATCCACTCAATAATTACCAGACGGAAGGTTCCAAAAAAATAAACAGACCTGACAATCATATCACCACGGCCCACCGTCTTGCGGCCTTCCCGGATCGGCATGCCTGCACCCCTGACGAGGATCTGCCCCTCTGTGGCTTTGTCATAAATCGGATAAGGTAAGGTAAAGGCGATTTCTTTGCCGTCTATCCCTTGAATGCAAATTTCACCTCCTTGGTCTGCGAGAGGATCAGCCCAGGGAACGCAGACGTCCAGAAACAGGTCGTCTTTGACTCTAGAAAAACGTTCCTCAGGAACTTCCTCGATCAGGAAGACTACGTCTTGCAGAGTTCCGTCCTTGCGTTGATGGCCCGTACGCGGACAGACGATCCTAGTACCACTGCGCATTCCCGGAGGGATATCGAAGGATATCTCTACTTGTTCTGTTTGGTGTGTAAGAAGTTCCCTCGTCACAAGAAATCGATAGTTTGTCCCATGGTACATCTCATCAAGTGTCAAAGGGAGCGGAAAGATCCATTCTTTGGAGGCCCCTCGAGGAGTATTGATCGCGCGAAGTGGTGAGTCATAAGGAATCGCCTCTTGATCGTGTGACCAGGCGTCCGAAGGTTCTTTTTTACACTTCGTGGTTGCCTTGAAAAATTCGTGAACGAACTCTCTGGTATCAAGAGTGGGTATATCAGCAGGTAAAAAGCGACCTCCACTCACCCCGCAAAACCAGGCTTGGACTTATGCGAACGCCCAGATATAGGTGGGATAACTGGTTTTGAAATGCGCGACCTGCCCGTACCGGTGCGAGACGCTTTCTCCTGATGTGAATTATGCTTTGTTTCAGTTGTTGAAAAAGCGGAAGCTTTGGTTGTCTTCTCTGAAGATTTCGAGCGAACAGAGCCACTAAAACCCTCCGAGCCGCGACTGTATGTCGATGCAGGGGTGGAAGCTTTTGGTGCTGCAGGACGGGGAGGATCGCGTAAATGATCGTGTGACTTGGAGGACTTTCGGCCACCCTTTATCCCGTCGGAACTAGATTGCTTCCTGTCTGGACTTGGTTTGGCTGGATCAGGATTGGGTCTCGGGTCGTCGGACGACGAAGTACGGGGGGGTGATGACCTTGCTGGGGAACTCTTAGATTTGACACTGGTGGACTTCTTATGATCATCACATGGTCCGGAAGTCGATTTAGAAGACTGTGAGTCGGACCGCTTGCTTGAACTAGAGCTCGCCGAAGGTGGTCGGCCTGATGCCTGAGTGCTTTTTGGGTGGGTGTCGGAATGAGTGGCGTCAGCGCTGCTGGGAGGAGTGTCGGTTGCCGACGAAGTCTCGGCGGATGAGGAATGAGAACTTTCTTTTCCATCCATCAGAGTGTGATACGCTTCGTTCACCTAGTGGTGGCTCGTCGTGAACGGTCCAAATAACGAGTGCGAACACAGAACCCTACCTCGATAAACATCTGCGCTGCGTGTTCCTTCCCGAGCAAATGACGGTCTGGGTGCCATTGGAGAGCCTTGTTTCAACGTTAGAAGGAATCATTTTAGTCGATGACCAGAGGCACACACGAGTTTCTTGTACGCAGCTCTGATCGCGTCGTCGCTCGCGTCACTGGTGAGGCCTAGCACTGCGTGATAATCGGCCATTGTAGGAATGAAAAAATAAACAGTTTTTGCTTTACGCCTGGGGATGCAGCTGCAGGGAATGCTGGGCAAGTGAGTAAAAAGTGACCCATTGTGTGCCCTGAACGTACGATGGATATATACTCGGAAAAAAGGTGGACTCTGAAAGTCGACAGATCAACTCACACTACGATAGATAGATTCGCAAAGAATCATAAAGTCTGCAGGACGTTCCTCCGTGCGACGGCCTCATGTTGAGCACGTTTTGCTTGCCGGCGCTAAAGTGGCACAAGGGCGATGAAACTAGCCAGTGGCATAGATTTTGTCCGACCGGGACACCAAACTCGTCGCCCCGGATCTTGTACACTCAACACAAATGTCCAATCTCCAGGACGGACGTCTTCAGAACCAGCTTGGTCGGGGAAGTTGCGGAGGTCATGTGTTTCATATCTACGTGTCAAGTGATATCAATGAACCCATACTTTGGACGGAATCAACAATTATGGTGTTAGCCACGTTCACTCTCGAATCTTTATCCGGCGTTCAGATGGTCTGAAATCCCACATGTCCCGTCATAACCGTCCGACTGAGCAGGGAAAGGTCAGCAGGCGCCAAAGTGTGTGCGAATCTCCTATACAAGACGTGTGGGGATTAAAAGGTACAAAGCTTATAGTCCCGATATGCAAGTGAGTCAAGTCAATATCCGCCGAATACCCTCTTTCTGAGAGAGCGTCAGGCGATCTGGGAATTGAATGTCCCAACGAACGATCAAATCACCCTTCTTCTTCACGCTCGCCTGTTTGCGAACTGGCATGCCCTCACCAACGACTCTTGACTCCTGACCAGGTTTTACCACCCCGAAGGGTAAGGAAACTGGTATTTTGCGGCCGTCTAGCAGCTCGACAACCCTTTTGGTGTCACTGCCGGTCAGTGCATCCACCAGTGGTATCTTTATATTGCATGAAAGATTGTCTCCAGTTCGCGTAAAGACTCGATGCGGTTTCTCTTCGACGACGAAGGCGAGATCCTGGGCTTCTCCGTTTAATTGTTCATTGCCTGCACGTGGAAAGCGGATCTTGGTGCCACTCTTCCACCCGGGAAGCACCTGGATCTCAAGAACCTTTTCCTCCGTTGTCCCATCAAGGAGCTTTCTGCCGACTTTGAGGTGCTTGGTGGAACCGGAATAGAGATCTTCCAAAGTAATTTTGAGCGGATGAGTGATTTCCGAGGGTTGCGGTGCTGGCACAGAAGTTGAACGTTGCTGGGCCGAAGATGTGCGACGAGGCACACCACCCGGCGTCGAGAAAAAGGGGTTGCCGGGAGTGTCATCGAACATGGATGACATGGGATTCCTTCCGCCCAAGCCAAAGAATAGTTCTCTGTAGGGGTAAGTCAACATGGTAGATGTTGGTAATGAGTCCACGCACTCGAATATCCGCTGAGGATCGGACGGGGCGAATCCTCCAGCACCACCTGTGCCGGTTGTAAAAGTGAACGAGGTGGCACCAGGGACGCCACCAAAGCCAGATGGCCCCGCACCTGCCCCAGGGGGCATACCTCCAGCTTTCAAACCTTCTTCGCCGACCTGATCATAGATGTTGCGTTTGTTTTTGTCACTGAGTACCTCAAAAGCTTCCGAG